>JADRCC010159890.1:0-11795 GCA_019843855.1 Hylomyscus alleni | reverse complement strand
TGTGTGTGTGTGTGTGTGTGTGTGTGTGTGCGTGTGTGTGTATGTGTTTGTGTGTTTCCTTGGAGGTTAGAAGACCAGAAGAGAGTGTCTAATATCCCACAACTGGTACTAAAGGTGAGTCTGTCAGCCAGGCTGTTGGGAACCAATTCTAGTACTTTGTAATACAGACAAAACTCTGAACCATGTTTCCATAATTAGCCCTGACCCACTTTTTCAACTTTCATGCTGATACCTTAGGTAAACATAGAAGACTTATTTACATAAAGTCTTTACTTGCAAATACTTGGTTGAGATAACCTAAATTTTATTATTTAGTATTTTATCATGTTAAAAAGTTGAGACATTCTTTAGATCTCTTGTCATCAAGTTGTAAGTTTACGTCACCCATGAGCTCATAGAGTTCAAACCACCTATTCATTATTGATACTTTGCTCAATGAAAACTTGCTTTATAGATATCCATATAGTAATGAGTGTTACATATTTATGCCATTTGATATAGTTGGTTTGTGTTTGAAAAGGATATAGATAAATTCCCCTTTATACATTTCAGTAATACTGTTTATTCAAGAGGCCATATTAATAATTTAAAGGGTAGTTTTCTATACATTTGGATCTTTACAGATTGCATATGAGACACAGCTGACAACACAGTAGTTCTTTATTTAATTTATACCTCATGGGTCATTGTGAAGGGGGAGTACAGTTTCTGTGAATTCAGTTCCCTGTTTACATAGTGGAAAAGCCTCTAGTTAGATGAACTGATCCATAGCTTCCCTGGCAGAGAGCTCTGTAAATCGTGCCTATGAGGTTGTATGTAATCATTCATATTTAAAACCATTTATTTACTTCATTGTCATAGGAGTGGCCTATCTTCTCCCAGAGAGATAGCTTGTTCCACGTATTTCACTTCCTAATTGCTTCAAGCAACACAACTAAATCTGGACTCCCTCACTATTCTTTCTAGATACAAATTAAGTGAGGAAAGCCACAGAGAGGCTGACAGCCCCCATTTATTGCAAAGCAGGCAGTGAGATGGTATGCATGGTGGCTCTCCTACTCCTAACCCTCTTCACATGAAGTGCCCTTCATGTGAAGCACACTCACCACCCTTCTCCTTGCCTTAGATAAATACCTCCCTTATTCTCGATACTCAGCATTTATGTGTTGCTTATAAAAGATAATTAAGCGAGCCACCATTCAAGTTGAAGGGTAAGGAGCTCTCATCAGCAGATTTAAAAAAATCATTTACTCTCATTGCTCCTGAATTTCCAGACCTTAATTCATTCCTTTCCTCCTTAAGTACTTTGGTAGTTCAATTTTCATTTCCTAATTTTGCTTTTAATACTTCCCTACAGTTGCCATTTCTTAGAGTCCCTTCTATGTCTTCACTCCTAAGCACAGCTTATCAATCGCCCATCCTCTTCTCAGCTAATCAATTGCCCATCCTCTTCTCAACTTCCTAGAAGACACAAGTCCTCAGAGCATAGCAGCTTTCCCAGTGCTACTCTCAGCCCATGACCCATGCTGGCAAAACGTCCGCTCCCATGTGGCCACATGTTTCATAAGGAGAGCTACTAAAATGCAGGCAAGCACATCGTCTTAATTGCTTGCTAGTGGGCACTCAGCCAACATGCTGTTAGCAGAATGAAACCCAATCTTAGAGAAAAAGTGCTGAAGCTCTGCTCTGGACCCAAGCCCCATATGGATTGCATGTGTTTTAGGGATATTTGAACAAGATGAACTCTTTCCACTCCTCTGGGTGGGAATATCAGTGCAAGAGTTTCTAGAACATTTTCAATTTGGTGTAATAATCCCCACTGAAAGACAGCTTTAAGAGGGAATTTTTTACCATCTTTCTGACTTCTGATATAAACAGATAATAATATATTCTCACTTTTTTCTTCTCTGAAAAGAATATTTTCAATTCTGTTTTAAGTCAAATTTTTGCTTCTAAATACTCCTACATAGCATTTTGAAAGTTTTAAGGATTGGTACTGTTAATTGCTAAATAGTTGGTCTTTGCTATTTAAATATTGTAAACCTCAGATGAGTTATCTTTATAGAGGGATATTGTTGTGCCTTTGTGAGTTGCTGTGAAAAAAATCAAAAACATCAAAAGCTCTTGCAACTGTGTAGCCTACAAAGAAAATGTCCAGTAAATTCTGGATCTTAATTTTATTGCTAAAAATTACAATCTAATAACATTGCCACTGGGAAAGCATCTAAGTACATATTAAAGTGTATTTATTGTATATTCTTTTTAATGTATTGTTCTTTGGATTAAGTTCTGTATTATCTTTTTTAAAGAGCTAAAGAATGTCTTTAATTTATAGGTAGTAAAACAAGGAAATGAGTAAGACAGAGAAATATACTTTCTTACACTTCTTTACATTATTGAATTACAACAGTGAGCTCAAAGTTTAAGTCCTGGATCTCCTTTCAAATACAAGAGCACTGCCATATCATAGAGTCAGGATTGTAGATGACCTTTGTTTTGTCCTGAGATAGAACTTCAGAGAGCTGAATGAAGAGAAAAATAGCTGAAGTATTAGAATAATTTTACATTCAGTTTTAAATTGCATCCATTCTGGAAGGTTTTGATAACTTCTTGTGATCCATCTCTGAAAATTGTTCTTCCAACAAACAGGATTGGAATCCAGGAAAAAAAATATAAAAGTCATTCTCTTATCACTCTAGAAATTTTGGAGGCTGTGCAGACATTAAGTGGCTTGCATTAAGATCCAGGAATTTCCCAAAGGACATGGAGATAGTATCCTTTGGGAGTTGTGTTTTCTTTTGGTATAATAAAGAATTGAAACACACACACACACACACACACACACACACACACACACACACAAAATAATGCTAGTACTTTCTGTCATCAGTTTTATGTTCTTAATCTATTGTTTGGTGTAGCAGCTTTTAGCTTAAAGAGAATTCACCACAGACTTCTAATTAATATTACAGAGGCAAATGCAGAAGTACTCCATCCAGCATTAAAAATTACCTTTGTCATTTTCTTGGTAAACAATAAGGTCTAGATTTGATGAAAAAGACATCATCCATATGGTAATTTGATATCTTTAAAAATCATGTGAGGCCATTTAAATTGCTAAGTTCAATAAAATGTCATTAAAGATATCTTATTCCCTTTCTCCCCAACCAATTCTGAACCCCAGGAAAGGGTTACCACGAAAATCTGTTTAACTTTGAATCAGATATGACTCCCTCTATTTCTCCAAAAATGGTAAGAATTAATTAATATTAATCTATAATCACATTGATGGAAAAAATTAATGGATTTTTTAATAAAAATATAACCTTAACAGGATTTGAAGTTGTCCTTTGGAATATAAAGCTAACACTTTGTCCTGCTAGCAACTATCAATTGATTAAATTATAAACCCTAATTCTACATGAATCATCATTTTTATGTATGGATATATTTATGAGCTACAAAAAATAATGAAAATTAAAGTAAATTTGCAAATTGATTAAGCCTGTGTATGAAGCTAGTGTGATTATTTATTGAAAACTATTTATTTTTCTAACCTACTGAAATTAGCTTGTATTTTTTCCTGTTGGTTTAGATAAAACTTGATAGAAATAAATCAATTAAAAAAGTTAATTTGAATTATTGACATCAGGGGAATTATAAGATGATATGAAGGTATTTTAGGAAGTTTAAACAATTTGTTGAGAGAAAAATGCATACCTGCTAAAAATTAATGTAATATTAACATCAAAACTACCAATGTTAAACAGGAATGTTCTGAAATATAAGTAGTCACATGGCAATTACGTGTGAGTATAGCTTTGTGTGTGTAACTGCCCAAGTGTGTGTATATCGTGATACTTAGTAAAGTAACTCAGATATAATATAAGGAACTGTGATATAGTTTAATGGAAATTTGATCCTTTAAAGTATTAATTGAATATTTATAATGCTATATAGTGTGCATAATACAGAATAAAAGGATGTATATGAAAAAGACTATTTTTTGACATTGTGTTGTTTTACAGCTTATCAATATTTCAATGCTAATACTGTATCTTAAAAGCTATTTCCTTGTATTATATTAGACAGATTCTTTTTAATCAGAAGATACTTCATAGCATCAGAATAATGACAACTTAGTTTTATAGTGATAACCCTAAAGCAAAAAAATATATTATGAAACTTTTATAAATTATCAAAGAAGAAAGATTAAATAGCACTAGAGAAAATGTTGTAATAAGTAGACTTTTATTATTACATCTACTAACGTGAAAATTGTTAATTCATGTGTTTTGGGTATGTTGAGAAAAGCGGTATTTTTATTAACTAAACAGTAGGTCCCAATAGTATGCTATAGTAGAGCTCACAGTCATGGCGTGTCTGTCAGGCCCACTGCTGGACATCGACAATGTTGCTTCAGCAGAGATTTCGATATCTACCCTGTGTTTTGCTGAAATTCCAGTCATGTGGATAAAAATGAAGTGGTAAATAATCAGTCCCTTTCTCACTGCTTGCTTTCCTGAAAGCAGTCTCTATCCAAAAGGCATAAGCAAATGAGAAAAACAACCTAAACTGTCACTGATTCTAGGAGAGAGAAGCTTTTCTTATAAGTGTTCCTTTTATACTAAATGAGAATTTATGAAGAAATTTGAGACTTGAGTATTCCATAAGCCACTAATGATCTACAAAGACAAAATCTTTGAGAGTCCCTGCTCTTGAAAATAAAATATAGTTTTGAACCATTACACTCTAAACATTGTCCATTTTATTTTCTTATTCCTCATATAAAATATATGAAATAATTTTACAAATACATAATACTAACCCATTGTAGCAATGTATGCAAAGTACTATAAAGATAAATAAAAGGTACTGGAAAATGTACACTTTTAACCTGAAAACTAACAAAAAAGTCAAATCTGATCTAGAAAAGTAGTATAATTTGATTGGTTACAAGAGTATGTGAAGATTACAGTTCATTCCTTTATATTACTGATAGAGACTTTTTTTCACAGCTCTGAAGGTTATGTTGCTAGCTATGTAGCCAATTATGTACTGGATTCTAGTTAGTAGGAGCCACAGATGTTGTTAAGCCTCCGACAATGAGCAGGACATCCCCTGCAACAAAGAACAATCGCACACAGAAAGATCAATACAACGGAGATTGAGAAGTCAGGCTTTAGACCCAGAGAAAATTGGCTAAATCCCATTTAATATAGTCCATCTGCAACTCTCTATAATAATCTTTCTCTCCTAAATTCAGATATTAAAATGTTGGCAATGTATTATATTTCTTCAAAATGAAAGAACTTGCACACCCTTTATTTTGAATGCAGTGCTGCTGTGCCTAAGAATATACAAATACACCCAGAGCATTTGTTCCGCGTTCACCACCGTCAGCACTCGACCACAGATACCCCATCTGGTGCAGTCTGATATGGGTAATAATGGTGGAGTGTTCTTGCTGTCTTGACTGTAGTCATTACTGTGATGTTATTTTAGGACTAAGTAGTGTTTGCCCATTGGACCATAAAAGTGTGTCATGTAAATACAGGTTTTAGAACACACAATAGTCTGTCCATGTGTAGAAATATGCAGGGGAAAAAGCCTCATAAAGCTCCTTTAATAGTATTTGTTGGGCATTTGAAGTAATTCCTTTCCAAAGTTAAATCACTTGGAAAAAAAAGGGGCTCTTCATTTCAAAGACCCCGTAAATAATTATACTGCATTATACATCATTCATATGTCAATGTAAATTTTGCTGTTAAATGGAAGGAGTTTGGAATGACACAGTACCAAGCAAATGTCCCGCATTAACCAAGCCTTTTATTTATTTATTTATTCTCACCTGGGTTGCTCTTTGAAATTGAATTGTGTGTAGGGGGTTAGTATTTATTCAGCCAGCAACCTTATATTTGACATTTTATCCTAGAATTAAGGTCTGAACACTAATATATCTCATAGAAAAGAAATTCCAAAGGGAAATCACCTTCACAGAAGACATCCTGGTAATACTAGGCCATGATTCTTGGCAGATGTTATATTCAAGTTGACAGCAAGAAAATAAAGTGCAAACTATTCATGGCTGAAACAAGATTTTAAAATTGTCTGACTTGAATCATGGCAAGAAGCACAAACCTGGCAGTTCATGATTGTATTATGGAACATTTGAAATAAATACTCCTTTGCCTGTTTTCTTTTATTCCTATTATAAGTGCAAACACTGAAATTTTTAATAATGGGGCTTAAAAAAATTTGTAGTTACCTAAAACAAAACTATCAAGCACACAATGATTTTTTGTTGTTATTTTGGATTGTTTGCTTGTTTGTTTGTTTATTTGAGACAGGGTTTTTGTATTTAACCCTGGATATATTGGAACTTGCTCTGTAACCCTAGATGGATTCAAACTAAGAGATCTACCTGTCTCTGCCTTCTGAGTGTTGGAATTAAACCCATGTTCCCAAACCACCCAGCATCACAATGTTTGTTTTAATATACAGAATAATAAAATGTCCTAAAAAATGAATGACTTGTGGATTTCAAAATGATTTTAAAAGAAGCTGCCTTCTTAGCTTTGATATGGATGATGTTTTATTCTTCTGTAACTTCATCTTTCAGATGTAACATTCATCTTTCAGAAGAATAAGTCTAAAAAACTATTGCAATTTTCTTTAAAAGAAATAAAGAAACCAAATATTTGAGAAATTCATTAGATAACATTTTTACTTGATTTCAGCATTTTAAATGAATACATGGGGAAGATTATACCATGTATACTTTTAAGACATAGTTTGATCTACTCTAACAAATTCTCAATTTTCATTTCACCACATCAACAAACTTTTATTTCCAATCAACTTACAAACCATTACTCATTTATTGTATAGGCAATAAGTATTTAAAAAGAAAATAGAAAGGATATTTGACATCATTTTCTCTCAATGCTATGACATATTTCCAGTTCTAAGAAATATTGGTCAATTGCATGAATTACTATAAAATGCCTGCACTTAAAATTATTTTATAACATCAAAATCAAAAAGTTTCACTGATGATAAATACTTTAATCAGTCTATTTTAGGAACTATATCAACCATGTAAGAAATAATGTGTATTCTTTTCATTAAAAATTTTTTTCAAAATATCCTTGTTCAGTTTTATCAAAGGCCCAGTGATAGCTGAAGTTGGACGGATTTTTTGTCTGTCTGTTTTTTTGTTTGCTGGTTTTCAGTTATTTATTTATTCACTTTACACAGGCCTAATCACAGACCTTCCCCATTCCAGTACCACACTTACAAATTCTTACAGCATTACCTGCTCCACTTTTCCTCATAGAAGAGGAAGCCCTGATTTGGGTATGAGGATGTCCTGGGACATCAAGTCAAAGTAGGATTAAGTAGACATCTTCTCCCACTGAGGCTCAACCAGGCAGGGTAGCTAGTGGAAATGAGACCAATGGCAGGCAACAGAATGAGAGACAGTCCTCCCTTCAATTGTTATGGGACCCACACGAAGACCTACAACATCACAACTACTACAAGTATGTAGGGGGTTCAGGTCCAAACCTGCATGCTGTTTAGTTGGTGGCCCAGTCTTTGTGAGCTCCCACTGGGCCCAAGTTAGTTCATTCTGTAGGTCTTATTGTGCTGTCCTTGACTCCCTGCCAGCTTACTCATTTCTAACCCCCATGCTTCTACAAGACTCCCTGAGCTCTCTGATGTTTGGCTGTGAGTCTCTGCATCTGTTTCCACCAGCAGCTGGATGAAGCCTCTCAGGAGAAAGTTATGCTAGGATCCTGTCTGCAAGCATAGCAGAATATCATTAATAGTGTCAGAGGTTGGCTCCTTCACATAGGATGGATCTCGAGTTGGGCCAGTCATTGGTTGGCCATTTGCTCAATCTTTGCTCCACTTGTATCCCTGCACATCTTGTAGGGAGGACAAATTTTGTGTCAAAAGTTTTGTGGGTGGGTTGATATTCCCTCCCTCTACTAGAAGTCCAATCCAGCTATCAGTTCAGTTTCCAGTTGCTAGAAGTATCAGATAGGGTAACCCCCATAGACTTCCAGAAGCTTTCCCAGTCCTAGGTCTCTGGCTAGTCCCAGATATGCCCCTATCAGTTTAATATCTCACTCTCAGCTTTGCCCTATGCTTCCTATACCCGATCCCCATCCTTGTTCCCTTCCACTCCCCCTCTTTCACACAGTTCCCTTCCTCTGTCCACCTCCAATCTTGAATCAAACCCTTTACTCTAAATTTCTACCTGCAATTTACAGTTTAGTAAGATAGCTATGCAACAGATGGTTTGACCACTAAATAATTCACACAGCAAGAACAAAGAGAAAAAACTCACAAATCATTTCTTGTTTATAATTTTTCATTGAAATTATAAGGCATTCATTGATATCAGATTTATATTTTATGTTATTTAAATTATCAAATATCAAATATACTTTGCATTCTGTCAAGAATCTCTTCTTATCTGACAGTGCTTAGCTATAAGATTCATGAGTCCACAGACCTGATTCTAAGCTCAAGATCACTTGATCAAGATATACCTCTCTGGTTTCACCTGCCTCTGCTGACCTTACAGCACTACACTCACTGCACCAACTCCTAAGTACTGACTGCTCTGCAAACACTGTGCTGACTTACTTTTCATCACATTTAAATTGCTTCTCCTTCCTGTACTATTACTGTGAGAGTTGGGTGTATCCTATTCTGTCAAATCTTTCTCTGATTCATCACTTTGACTATCCCTCTATTACACTTCATTGTTTGCTATCAGAAATGTCTATTAAAGGGAAGTTTGTATTCCAGCTAGAGGCTTTAAGGGTGTGTGGTATCTCTGCATTTCAGTAGAATCACACACACCTAGAAGGTCTTTGGATATGATCAGGGCTGCCATGTTGCTAGATTAAAATTCCTCTACATACAACCACCAGAATGAGTTGTGTTCTAATTATATTGTCTTACTCTCCTACAATTTGAAGAATAGCCTGAACTAGACATTGTAAACTAGACTATTTCTCTCACATTTTCTCTACCATACTTTAATCTACACATGGATTTAGATGTTACCTCTTCTCTGTAGTGCTATCTTCCAGATTGAAGTATTCTTTCTTAGAGAGAATATGAGGAAGTATATGAAATTTACAAAAGACTATAGTTACTGAAACAAGATGTGGTATATTTGAGTCATCCGGGTTCCAATAAGAAACCCTTCATGCAGAGTCCAGTAAGTAATCATAATTAAATCACTGATTTACTAAGGTAAAGGCATGTAAAATTGTTTCTCTATATGTTGTTCCTACCCTATCTGAGGAAGATAGACTTTTGTTCACATTTTCTCAGGAAAAGTCATACAATTTCTGTATTCATCATTTTTACATCATCGTTAAATTATAAGCATGCTTACCTCAACAAATCAAATACCAACACCATAGTCCTGTCTTCTAATTTCTTAACTAGCTTTAAACTATTTTGCAGTTCTCCAACAGGGTCCATATTGAAGTCTTGACATGCTCTCTCACACATAAGATCGCATTGTCTTTTCACCTCCTCTAAAGGATATTTCTGCCTAACTTCTAATAAAACCATGAACCTGAAAATCATACTTTGCCCACAACATTCTCATTTTCTTCATGATTATTTTGATTTGTCCTTTATGCCTCTAATGGATTTATAAAACTAGCTTCACTTCTGCTCCACAATTGTCATATGTATCACTATAACTTATTAGAATGGCTTACAAGCTGTGGCCCTAGTAATCCAACAATGATATCTATCAACGGAAAGGTCAAGGATCCACTAGTTGTTCAGACAAAAAGTCCAGATATCTCAACAGTCTCAATCTGATGTTGGAGTACAAGAGAGCTGCTGCTGTCTAGACATATTGGAATCTCAATAAAGTAGATTATAATACCAGTGAAGCAAGGCCTCAACATCAGAATATATGAACTTGCTGTTGTGGTCTACGAGTTGCTTCATAAACTACACACATATCAACCTCAGCCAGATAGGTGTGATTTATAGGACATATACACTAATACTAGTCAGACCAGGGACATAGTTCAATTGGGGATTAATATAGAGAGTTGTCCCAAGGCATAAGCCAACTAACTGTCTTTTGGAGGTACTAAATAGTAAGGGGAAGCTCTTGCAGTGAACATATGTACATTACAGTGTTGAAGTACCAAAACTCGTATCTTATATGAGCCTGGATATAAGCAGAAGCCTTGTCCATGCTAGGTCAGGGAGAGGATTTAACATTTTGTTGGGATTAATGATGTCTAAGGTCCTTGTATTGATGACCTGGAATCTCTGGATGGTTTCATAGCCCCTTGTAGCACAAAAGTACACATTTTGTCCCCAGTAAGGGTCTTCATCTGAAGGTCAGTCATATACCTGAAGGATGGGCAAAATATTTTACATACTTGGAGTCCCATATTCAAAAGACGTAGACAATGAGGAAGCATATATTCTTGCAGTCATTGAATTTCCTATTCCATTTTGTCTCAAGCAGTTTGCATCAGTCAAAGGTTTGCATCTTGGAACCATAAGTAATGATAAAAGTAATTAGACTCCTGTCCACAGTTCTATTCAAAGTTCCTATGTGTTGTACTGGAGCATGTATCTCAGAAGGTGAAGGAGATGCAAAATAGAAAACTAGTGTCCAGAGTTGTTAACCAGTCTGATTTTTAATGTGTTCTGTGGATGTTTTCTGATGACCTATCACTGGCTCCAGTCCTGATGTTTCCAAGAGATGAACTTCAGATGAGAGGGATGAATCCAGAATTGGATCCCACCTATTTTCATGGACATTGGGTAGTCAGGATCATGAACAGGGGTCCTTTTCAGTGTCTGCCCAAGGGGATTCCACTTTAAACTTAGCATTTTCATCCTGTAAGTTGGGACTCTAGGTGTCATATCTTTCTACTGTAACTGATTTTTGCTGACATTAGGACACTGCCAAAGAGGCCAAAGAAGGCTGAGATGCTAGTCAAAGGCTGGGCAGTGCGAAATTTATCACAAGCATCTGTTTATATGATCCTGATGAAGGACAGGGAATAATCACATCAACTAGATTGGTTAACATCAGCTTTCAGCAAGTCAGAGTTCAGTAGCTTCACAGGTGATTCTTAAAATGAGTCTATGAAAATCTGCTGAGACAAATACAGACTAGGAACAGAAATTAAAATTGTTTAGTAATTGAGGAAGGTAAGAAATGCCAAGACCAAGGCAAAAAATCACATTTACAATCACAAGCAGGTATACTTATCTGGAGTGGACTCCAGTGGTAGGTGGATCAAAATCTTATGACTTATATATTACCTGAAACTTATGTGAAATTTAATGTACAGTAGTATTGCATTAGTATTTAGCATTGTATTGAAATCTATATATTAGTAAAAGGGATTAACAGATGTTTGTTAGACAACAGGAATAGATTCAGGCCTCTGAGACCTAGTAAAAGCTATGGATTTGGGTTAAAAAAAGCATAAAACATCATTTTTTAATCCAGAAGGCTAGATACACAAATTGAACAGAGATGTTTTCAGCAGGATGAAAAGTGCTTTTAAAGGCAGTAGTGAGCAGTGGTGGCGCACGCCTTTAATCCCATCATTTGGGAGGCAAAGGATGGCGGACTTCTGAGTTCGAGACCAGCCTGGTCTACAAAGTGAGTTCCAGGTCAGCCATGGCTATACAGCGAAACCCTGTCTCAAAAAACAAAAACAAAAACAAAGAGAGAGAGAGAGAGAGAGAGAGAGAGAGAGAGAGAGAGAGAGAGA
>JADRCC010159889.1:0-11517 GCA_019843855.1 Hylomyscus alleni | reverse complement strand
ACACACACACACACACACACACACACACACACACACACACACACACAATTTGCTAAAGGTAGAAAGACCTCTCTGCCCCTTAGAAGCCAGCAATACAAATAGACACACAAGATCCTAAAAATCTGTACAGCTTTCCTTGTGACCAAAATAACTCAGTTCTAAAGGGACAGCACTCCCACATCTCCTGCTCAAAAAACAGGTGGGCCCAATTAAGGCTGTGGTTCTTTGATGTCAGAAATGAGTGTTGCTTCAGAGTACAGGACCAGCATAGGCAAGTAGAAGCTGTTGAGTAAGAGATAAACTCAACTTACTAGTCAAACCATTCTCTCAGCCAGCATAAATGGAACAGTCTTGCATAATACGTGTGGGACGTTTATTTTCATGTTTCTTTTCAGTGCTTCAATTTGTGACTCCAGCAGTATTCCCAGACAAGAATAGTGTTTACAACTGTTGTACATAGGGAGAAAGGATAATAGTATAGTATTAAAATTATTTATATTAATAATAAGTTCATGCAAATGTAAGTTATAAAATGCATGCTATTGTTTTCTTATGACTAAAAAGTTCATATTACCGTCTAGAGATTTGAAGACAGAATATAAATATTACTCTATTTATATTACTATAAATTGTTATATTTTATAATATATAAAATAATATGGAGTGAGTTTTCACAAGTAATTCCATTAAATTTAAAATTATTACCTATAAATTTATTGCTTTATTTTTGATTTATTGATGCTTCCTTTTTTGTTGTTCTTTCTTTTAAAATTTAATTTTATTCTTTGTTTTGTTTTAGGCAGGGTTACTCTGTATAGCCCTGGCTATTCTAGAACTTGCAATATTGTCCTGGCTGGCTTTGAACTTGGAGATTCATTTGCCTTTGCTTCCTGAGTGCTGGGTTAATAGTGTGTGCCATCACATGTCAACACTTACTTTTTTTTTTAATACTTTATAAGAACAGAACTTTCATTAATTGAAATATGTATCATAGTAAGAGCCAGAGGGACTTGATGCCTGCTACAAGATAGCATTTTCCATACATGACAGGGAGGCTGCATCCATACAATCCTAACTGGCTAAAAAGACCCCCACAATGACTACACCAGTCAACATGTCAACAAATATGGAGCAATTTCACAAGCCCCCTCCCCAGATGCAGAGCTACAGGCGATCAGTGACTACAGACAGAAGAAGAATCAGTTTCTTCCAGCAACAAGTCCCCACAATAGGTTATCTAGTCTCAATCTGTCAGGCATAATCAAGTATAGGGAATAAAGGGAGAGAAGATGAGTTGTAAGTGATGGTTGGAAATGGCATAAACACTATATTCATGTACAAAGGTCTCAAACAAAATTACTGCGTGGTTGGGGGATGAACTCCTAGCTGAGGAGCTATTGGTTGTTGGTTGCCTATGAGAGGAGAGTCATTTTTTTGGGGGGGCCAGCATTAGGCTATCTATGCCCTTATCAATGACTTTATGCCCATCCACATACAAACAGCATTGTGGGACTCAGTGGGTTATTTTTTAAAACATTAAAAGAGGACATGAAGACAAACAATAGTTATGTTGGCAGGGGCAGGATGATAGTGAGAACAGATATGATGAATAATGATTTTCAAAAATAAAAATATAATTACGTTGACTTAAAAGTGATTGTCCAGTGTAGTATTACCACTGATAAAAACAACTTAAGTAAAAGTATTGATATACAATCATCAATTTATTTTCAGAAATAAAAACAGAAATTATTTTGAGAAATAGATATATTATTTGTATCTATATATCTTTATATATCATTATTGTATTAGTTTCTGTAGTCTAGAAGAATAATTGATAATAATGAGATATGTAATACTTAGACCTCAGAAGATCGAAAGATCTCCTATGCTTGTGGAATGGCAGGATTAATATAGTAAAAATGGCCATCTTGCCAAAAGAAATCTACAGATTCAATGCAATCTCATCAAAATTCCAAGTGACCCTGAAATCTCCACCAGAGAACTCCAACAGCTGATAAACAACTTTAGTAATGTGGCCAGATATAAAATTAACTCAAACAAATCAGTAATCTTCCTACACTCAAAGGATAAACTGACTGAGAAAGAAATTAGGGAAATGACACCCTTCACAATAGTCACAAACAATATAAAGTATCTTGGTGTGACTCTAACCAAACAAGTGAAAGATCTCTATGACAAGAACTTCAAGTCTCTGAAGAAAGAAATCAAAGACCTCAGAAGATGGAAAGATCTCCCATGCTCGAGAATTAGCAGAATTAATATAGTAAAAATGGCCATCTTGCTGAAAGCAATATACAGATTCAGTGCAACCCCTATCAAAATTCCAACTCAACTCTTCATAGAGTTAGAAAGAACAATTCTCAAATTCTTTTGGAATAACAAAAACTCAGGATAGTAAAAACTATTCTCAACAATAAAAGAAACTCTGGTGGAATCACCATCCTGGACCTTAAGCTGTACCTCAGAGCAAGTGTAATAGAAACTGCATAGTATTGATGCAGTGACAGACAGGTAGATAAATAAAATAGAACTGGAGACCCAAAAATGAACCCACACACCTATGGTTACTTGATCTTTGACAAAGGAGCTAAAACCATCCAGTGGAAAAAGACAGCATTTTTAACAAATGGTGCTGGTTCAACACATAGAAGAACGTAAATTGATCCATTCTTATCTCCCTGTACAAAGCTCAAGTCCAAATGGATCAAGGACCTACACATAAAACCAGATATACTAAATCTAATAGAAGAGAAAGTGGGGAAAAATTTCAAACACATGGGCACAGGGAAAAATTTCCTGAATAAAAAACACCAATGGCTTATACTCTAAGATGAACAATCAACAAATGGGACCTCATAAAATTACAAAAGTTTTGTAAGGCAAAGGACACTGTCAATCGAACAAAATGGCAACCAACAAATTGGCAATAGATCTTTAGAAATCCTACATCTGATAGAGGGCTAATATCCATATATACAAATAACTCAAGAAGTTAGACTCCATAGAACCAAATAACCATACTGAAAAATGGGGAACAGCTAAACAGAGAAATCTAAACTGAGGAGACTTGAATGTCTGAGAAGCACCTAGAGAAATGTTCAACATCCTTAGTCACCAGGGAAATGCAAATCAAAACAACCCTGCGATTCCATCTCACACCAGTCAGAATGGCTAAGATGAAAAACTCAGGTGACAGCAGATGCTGGAGAGGTTGTGGAGAAAGAGGAGCCCCACCAATGCTGGTGGGGTTGCAAGCTGATAAAACCACTCTGGAAATCAGTCTGTTGGTCCCTCAGAAAATAGGACATAGTACTACCAGAGGACCCAGTTATACTACTCCCGGGCATATACCCAGAAGATGCTCCAACATATAATAAGAACACATGCTCTACGATGTTCATAGCAGCCATATTTATAATAGCTAGATTATAGCTATATAATAACCCAGATGTCCCTCAACAGAGGAATGGATACAGAAATTGTGGTACATTTACACAATGGTGTGCTACTCAGCTATTAAAAACAATGACTTCATGAAATTCACAGGAAAATGGATGGAACTTGAAAATATCCTGAGTGAGGTAAGCCAGACACAAAAGAACACATAAGGTATCCACTCACTGACAGATATTAGCTCAAAAATTCGGAATATCCAAGAAACAATTCACCGACCATATGAAACTCAAGAAGAAGGAAGACCACAGTGTGGATGCTTCAGTGCTTCTTAGAAGAAGGAACAAAATACAGGAGGAAATACGGAGACAAAGTGTGGAGCAGAGACTAAATAAAAGGCCATCCAGAGACTGTCCCACCTGGGGATCCACCCCATATACAGTCAACAAACTGCGGTGCTATTGTGGATACTGGGAAGTGCTTTCTGATGGGAGCCTGATATTACTGTCTCCTGAGAGGCTCTGCCAGAACCTGAGAAATAAGAGGCAGATGTGCACAGCCAAACATTGTATTGAGCAAAGAGTCCCAGATGGAGGAGTTGGAGAAGGGACTGAAGGAGCTGGGTGGTTTGCAGCCCCATGAGGGAGCAACAGAATCAACTGGCAAGACCTCCAGGAGCTCCCGGGGACTGGACTACCCACCAAAGAGTACACATGGAGGAACCCATGGCTCAGGCCACATATGTGGCAGAGGATGGCCTTGTTGGATACCAGTGGACAGAGTAGTTCTTGAACCTGAGGGGGCTCAATGCCTTACTGTAGGGGAATGCCAGGGCAGGAAGGCATGAATGGGTGAGTGGGTGGGTGGGTGAGGGAGCACCCTCACAGAGGCAGGGTGAGGGGGATGTGATAAGGAGGTTCTGGAGGGGACATCTTGAAAGGGCATAATATTTGAAATGTAAATAAAAAAATTCCAATAAAAAATTGTCAAAAAATGCATAATGTTTTGCTGACTGTTAGTTTTAGTGAACCTCTACATTTAAAAAAAACTTCATCAAATTTGGTCAATTGGAAGATTGAATATGTTTTATTAAATATTTGATATCTAGTATTAAATTCTTAAGCACTTGTTCACAGGATGCAATAAGTTTTGCGGCACTTTAAGGCTATGTTATCCTGCAGATAGGCAAAGTGGGTCTGTTCCCATGACCTGACTCTTTTTCTTTAAGATTTTAATGTTATTATTTCCATTCGGCTTCTGTTGTCTCTTTTCAACACTAATCTCATTTTTCTTTAAATTTTTGACATTTTAAGTGAGATTCTGGCTTTTTGCTCTAAAGTGTCTTATTTAAGACATCATAGAAGCCCAAATCTTTTCTTATATACTTTACAAAAAATTTTAAGTAGTAACCTCAAAGTGAAAATCTAGGAGAAATAATTCTTTTATTTATCTTCTTGTTTCCCATCCTACCTTCAAGGGTTGTTGATGAAAGAGGATCTTTGAAGAATTCTCTGTTACTCTTTCATCTTATAGGAAAGAGAAGATCAGGCCCAGGCTACTGTTCTGATTTAACTAGATTCTGAATTCACAAAATACTTTGTAAATTGAAGTTCAGTGTAATTTTCTTTAAAGAATATTCTGTCTTGTAGTGCTTTAAACAAAAACGGCCACACTATGCTCATATATTTGAATGCTTAGTCACCAGGGAAGGGCACTATTTAAAAAGATTAGAAGGATTTCCAGGTATGCCCTCATTGGAGTGGCCATGGCTTTGTGGGAGGAAATGTGTCACTTGAATTGAAATTTCAGGTTTCAAAAGCCTGCCCTTGTTCTATCTACTTGTGAATCAGTGTATTTCTCAGCTAATTCTCTAGCACCATCCCTCCTTGCTGCCATGACTTCTGCCATGATGATAATGGATTAAGACCCCAATTAAATGCTATTTTTTGACAGGGCTGATAAGTGAGAGAGGGTGGGGTGGCAGGCATGGGGAGGGGGGAGGCAACAGGGGTTTGTTCTTGTTGTTTTTGTTTGTTCATTAAAAAGAAAAAAGTAAATAAATTAATAAAAAATGGTAAACAGCAAAAAAATATGTTTTTAAATGTTAACAAATTCAGACAAATAGAAATCATGTAACTTTTCTCATCATAATGCAATAAAAGTTAAAAAAAAGAGGAAAAAAGTTGTCTTGGTCGTAGTGTTTCTTCACAGCAATAGAGTAGTGACTAAGACATGTCTAGTATTCTTATCTCCGCTGTCTTTCCTTTTAATCTTGTTCTGACAACTTGTGAGAGGGAGTTGATTTTGTCCTTCCACCGTGTGAGTCCTGGGGAGAGAACTCAGGTTGTCAGGCTTGACTTCGAATTGCTTTGCCCATTGGGCCATTTCTCAGTTCTTTAGAATCTATTTCTGACTTTGTAATTTTTTTAGGGTTAGGCTAAAGCAAGAGAAGGTTGTAACAATGGAATTTTGCACTAATTTTGGAATTACACATGTTTTGATTCCACCTAACTTTGAGTTCATTCGAGTGTGACATGCATATTCTGACCCTGACTGGCCTCCGGAGGGCTTGGAAGCTCTGGAGTTCTCTGAAACTGTGTTGATTTCCCATGAAGCCATCATCTTAGGTTCTCTCTTCCCCTTCCCTTCCCACAGGAGTTAATCATTGTCCTGATCCATGCCATCTCTTGCATCTCTCTGAGGTGAGTCCTGCCCCTGCTGAATCCTATTTGCTGGTTTCACCTCACAGACTTCCTTATTTGCTTTCAACTTCCTTCTACTTAAAAGTCACCATCAGCCTGTAAATGTACTCAGGCTTCTCTCACCACTAAATGCAAGCAAGCAAGCACCCTCCTCTGTCTATCCCGTTTTTCTCTGTAAGGTCTAAGCTGCTTCCAGGCTCTATCTCTACTTGCGAATTCCCTATTCATTCGTTAACACATCTCATCTCAACCCAGCTCACCCTACTCGTGTATCCTTACCCTGCTTCTTACACAGAGATTACTCTCAAGTTTTGTCTGACTTCTCACTTGCTAATTACAGAGGATACTTTTCAGTTCCTACATTCCCTGGTATGTAGAACATGTGGAAACATTACATCTAGAAAAATATACATCATTTATTCTAGCCTCTTCAAATGACAGATGTAAAGACCAGAGGCTGGAGGTGGAAGACATTCTTCCTGGTTGATGAAGAGAAAAAAATGGAATTTTTGGCCGGAGATTCTACACTATTCTGACCATTTCTTTTTTTAGGATAAACAAATGAAAATTTATGATACTAAAAGTGAGAAATTTTCACTTAGACATTACAGTAAATTATGATATGTTCTATGTGTCTACTGAGCCACATTTGTGAACCTCATGATAGCTAGTTGCTCTTGAAAGTTATGACGGTACCCTAGAACTTTAAGGAAGATGGGGATTTGGATAGGATATCATCCCCCCTCCCAGTATTTGTGACCTTCCTAAGTGACCAATGCTGATATACCTCCATGAGTGGACTTTAATTATTTGTACAAAGCGGCAGCAACAGAAAGTGCCTCATGGAGCTGTGATCTGTCAGCGAGCCAGAAAAATCTCTGCTGGGAGAGGAAGCAAGTATCTTCTTTGCTTCCTTCCACCAGGAGAAAGCTGTTATCTGTGATCTTTGCTTAGGCCAGCTTGTATCCCTTCCTGTTAAAAATGAATCACGTTTAAGCTTCACACCCATCTGGTGTTTCTCAGATTCTGGAATTAGGTCAGTGTTTAAACTTAGAGAACCCCATGATGTAAAACACCAAGAAGCCTTGGAGCCACACCAAACCTCACATCCATGAAATATTCTTCCTAGATTTGACTAATACTGTGCGGATTAATCTGACCTGAGAATTTCCCAGGACTTGCTTGTGTAATCAATTATATCACACATTAAGAATCTTGAAGCTGATTTCTATTTATTGTCCCTGGAGTATGTGTGTCTTTGACTACTTAGATGGTCATTTCCATGAAAAATTTGGAGTCCTTCCAGCTAGAGTAATGAATGTAATTAATTTGCTTACCTTCCCTAAGTCTTAATTTCTCCCTCTCTCCAGTGGGACTATTTCCTGCCTCGGAGACCTGTGGTGAGAATTTCAGGTTTACCGCTGACTGTTTACCACAGAGAAGGCATAGGGTACAGAGTGTACATAGTGTTCTACCTCCCTAGTCTTTTGTTTTTCTTTTCTTCTTTTCCCCTTCTTCTTCCCCTTCACTGCACTAGCGGCTGGGTCACTTTTGCTAGATGTTTTATTTAAAATCTCATTGAGTGATTGAGCATGACCGCAGCAGATTAAAGCAGACACTTGTTTCGCATGGCGACTTTGAAGCTTTGGGGATGAGCTAGGTTTGATGGTTCAGCTGACTGTGTACTTTACACAATGTTTTCAGATGATATGATGAATTATTAATTCTAATTAGAGGTGGTAAGCTGGAGACCTGGATTTGTGCCCAGAGCATGGCTTTGCCACATTGTAGACATATGGTCACCTAGATATTACATCCACATAGTGTACATGAACCAAAGAAAATGTTACAGTGTTTGTTGAAAATTCTATATTCCCTTCATTTCTCTATTATGGAATGATTTTGCTGCTTTCTCTGTGTGTTTTATTTTTAAATTAACATAGATTTTTATTTTCACTTATGCTCAACTGAACATTATTACTGCAAGGTGAGCAAGACAAAATTCCCACCATGCCTTGCTTGATAGTTTCATTAAGTGTAAGGTAAGGCTGTCAATAGATTGTAGCTTCATAGCACTTTGAAACTCTTTCCTGGGAGCCTAGTTTTGTCTCTGTACATGTTTACAGAATGAATGTTTGAGCAGGTTTGAGCAGACTGTCTTACAGAATACGTACATTCCCAGCTACTTGGTACCATAGCATCATCTTTGCCATTTTTTTTTTTTTGGCTTTGAAATCTCTGATTCTGAAATTCTCAGTGGAGTGGATCACTGGCTAAAGTGAATTTTGTGTTTAGTCCTGTCTGATTTTAAGTCATAGCTACAGATCTAATTGCAGCAGGGAGGATTGAGAAGCCATAGAAGTCTTCTTAAATATGTCTAGATAGCCATAGGTTGTTTAAAAAATTAATGCCATCTAAAAGTATTTTGCTATTTTCTAATAATGTAGACAACAAGATCTAAGTTAGAAGGGTGTGCACTGTGACTATTGAAGTTGACTCAGATGTACTCAGAAAAAAAACATGGAGCAGGCTATAAATAGTTTTAGCTTTGTTTAAATTGTTCTTTAAGCTGATTTTTTTTTTCCCCTGTGGAGCTCAGTGCCAACTATCGGATGTTATTCTAATATGAGGCCTGTACACTGGACTGTTTAATGGGCAGGACTATGAGATGTGACTTGGATGAAAAGAGGCTCAGACAGAGACTTTAACAACTTCTGTGGGAAGAACTTAACAGGATCATAGCAGGGAAGGGTTGGGGAGTGGCAGCCTGAGAACAACTGAAAGATCAGCCTTGCTCCAGCTCATCCCAGCCTGAGGAAGGGCTTGGCTCATTGGTAGAAAAGGTGAAGGTATAGCAGAAGGATGTTCATGAAATATATGTGAGGCAGGAATTACGGTTTGATATGGACTCTGCTTTAGTTACAGCAAGACTGTATAATCTGTTGTGTGGGACCACGAAAAGCAGTCTGTATGCTTGGTCAAGTGAGGCTTACTCCAGCGAGGCGACCCAGTAGAGTATTCTACAAGGGATAGAAGAGTAAGCTACACCCCCAAGACATAAGACACTGACACCACGAGCCCTCACTCCATTATCCTGTGGCTAGACAATGCCCCAGGTCCCAGCATTTTGGCTGGATTCTACCCCCACGGTCACCTGACCACAGTCAGGTATGCCCCACCCCACAGTTACCTGAGAACAGACAGGTAGCCTAGCCCACCATATAAGAGGCTGTCTGCCCCCTCCTCTCTCTCTTTCTCTTCTCTCTTAACCTCTTACTCTTGTCTTTACTCTCCCTTCCCCCTCTGTCCACGTGGCCATGACCGGCCTCTACTTCTCTACCTTTTCTCTCTCTATCTCCTTTCTAAAATAAATGCCTTAAGACCATGGATTGCCTCCTTTCTTCTATACTTGACATGTTGGGGCAATGGATTCTAGCTCCAGCCGCGTGAGACCAAGGACTCTCACCCACCCTCTGCTTCCCTTCCCTGCCCCCTCTCTCCCTTTGGCCTAGGGCAGACTGAGCAGTCCTCTGACCCTTGCTCGCCCGGAACCCCCCCTCCCTCCCCGCCTCACTCTCAGTTCTCCCATGGCATCCTGAGGTGTCTGGGATGCCCGAGACTGAGAGCCCACAAGGCTGTCCCCCTTCCACTCCCCATGGACTGGGATAGTGGCTCACTGCAGCCAGATGCCAGTGGAGCCAACTGGCAGCATCCCGTGTCTACCTGGCCAGTGCTCCTGAACTCCAGCTTTCCCTTGGTACCCAGCGGTACCCAGGGCCAGAGCAGAGATGGCTTGTTCCCTCCCACCCAGCAGGGTTCCTCAGCCTAAGGCCCGACGATGCCCATCCGTGGCGGTTCTGTAGGGTTCTGCACCGGTCTCCTGAGCTCTGGGGGGATGCGGGTTATCCTTCCCTACCCCCTTAATTTCCCCATGACCCCAGCACAGCGCCCGACACAGTTGGTTAGGATAAAGGCTTATGTTTCTTTAGTTGTAGAATAATGGAATCAGGCCATTTAAGACATCTGGTATATGGGTTACCTCATATGCTTCTACCATGTTCTCAATCTCGTAGGGATTAGCCTGCCTGTGTTTCCCAAGTGCTAGGATTAGGGGCATACATCACCATAGCCTGGCTCAATATATTTTTTTTTTTTTTAAAAATTATGTTAACTTATTCTTGCCTTGTATTAAAAGCTATAATTTTTCTTTTCACCAAAAAATGATGATAGAAAACAAAACATATATTAGTGTATTCTATACTAGGGAATTTCAACACATTCTCTTTTTCTTATAGTTAGATTATTTTTGTTTCTGTTTTGTTTTAATAAATATTTCCCACATTATATTCATATATCCTCCTCTGGTTTTTCGTATGGTAGGTGTATACGTTAATCATTTAGCCTTAATTGAACAAGGAAATTTGGATCCATAAGTGATAAAATGCATTAATTATGTAATTGACTCCAAAGAGATCTGAAATACTTGTAGAGATCTATAGGAAGGGAACATATGGAAGATGCTAGAAAAAGTCACAGTTAGGATCTTAGAGTGACGCTTCAGCAGATGGCAGTGCTGTTTGCACAGATGGAGAGAAGTGATATGTCTTCTAATTGATGAATAAAAGTATTCCATGGTCAACAATTCGAAAAAGGACCTAATGTTGGGTGTTTGTTTGGTGGTTTTGGGCCTTTGGAGGAAGCACCGCCTGCCCAGATTAGACGTATTCATTAAAACGATATGTGCATATTTATACACGGAAAATTACAGGCTTTATAAGTTATGAGATAGTTCATAGTGAGATCCCTGTGGCATTTTAGGCATCCTCGTTGTTATTTTACCTCCCTCTCTCCTTCTTCTATTTATGCCTCTATCCCCTCCATAAAGAACCTCCGATTCCCATTTCCCTGATCAGATTACTTCTATCTTGCTACTACTCTCCATTACCAAGCAAAATGGAGGGTCGAAGAGCCCAGTCCCAATGGAATATATTTACAAAACTCTCTTGTACCCAAGGCTGAGGGAACATTACAGAACTGTGCAAGATAGACTGTACGAGTCAGAACATCGAGGAGTTTTCTGCGGAGCTGTGTCTTCTAGTAACATCATAAGCTAAACCCATAAAGTTTCGCCAGCACATCTGCCCAGTGGAAGCTGAACGTGGATGACACAAGTGGACATATAAAAGTAGATTAAAAAAATAGGGCCTCGCCGGGCGGTGGTGGCGCATGCCTTTAGTCCCAGCACTTGGGAGGCAGAGGCAGGCGGATTTCTGAGTTGGAGGCCAGCCTCGTCTATAGAGTGAGTTCCAGGACAGCCAGGGCTACTCAGAGAAACCCTGTCTCAAAAAACCAAAAAAAAAAAAAAAAAAAAAAAAAAAAAAAAAAAAAAAAAAAAAAA
>JADRCC010159887.1:0-11905 GCA_019843855.1 Hylomyscus alleni | reverse complement strand
AGAGAGAGAGAGAGAGAGAGAGAGAGAGAGAGAGAGAGAGAGAGAGATCTTCATGGAGGACTGTTCCTACCCGGAACTTAGGAATGAGGGGTCGTTTGATGTTTCTTTATCCCTGGAAAGGGAATGACAAACCAGAACACAGAAAAGCTGGGACAGCCCTGAAGAGTCAAGGAAGGTTCATCTTCTTAACCAGCAGGAGGGTATGGCCTCCCATTTTTTGAAGTGTTGTATTTCCCAAAGTTCCATGTCTCACTGACCCAGAGAGGCTTCCTGGGCCACTTTACCCGCTTCTCTCTCCCCAACTCTGCCTCTCAGGTCAGGGTAGACACTTGACAAAGAGGTGGGAGGCTGGGAAGCCACAGGAGGGGTTTAAAGTGGGTGTGTCAGGATCGAATTTTTGATTTACTGCTCTGTCTGCAGTCTCTTGGAGGATGCTCAGGTTACACTGGGGTGATAAAGTTGTTCTTGTGCTAGAGAAAGCTGATGAGTTTTCCATGTGTGATGCTTGTGTTAGGAGCTGAACCCTGATGGCTCTGGTGTGCTGCAGAGGCAGTGCCCATCATTGTAGGGTGGAGATGAGCAAACCAGACTTTGTTTCTGCAAAGGACTAATTTGGAGATCATCTTTCTAAGCTGTCTTAGTGGACTCTGAGCTCTGGACTTGGTCAGTTTTGAGATTTATCACCAATGGGTTTGCAATCATCTTGGGCAAGTGAGTAGACCCCTTTCAACCTGTTCCTCTCAACTGGTAGGTGGCCTAGGAGTGATATTTTCTTCTACTACTCAGGTTATTAGGGCAGTTCTGTTCCTAGTCTGTATGCCATTGTGCTGCCTGTTCTCTATTTTCTCCTAGTGCTGAGGATAGAGAAGGGAGAGCAATAATCAAAGGAATGATGGAAGAGGAGGGTGAGTATGGAGCAGATGTAGAGGTTGAAGGATATGTCGTCCCTACATTAAGTGGGTAGAGATGATGTAGCTGGGCTAAGAAGAGCCAGCTGTGCTATTGGATTCTAGCTCCAGAATCCTAACAGAGTGGAGGCTAAGATGGTCTGAAACTATTTAAGTCTGTGCCCCAGGATCTGTAGTATCTGAGTAGCAATGGCAGTCTCTTGAGATAGGTGTATTAGTCATTGTTCCAGAAAAATACCCCAAGTGGGATGAGTGTCTCTGTGTTGAGAGATAGGGTGAGCTGGGAGTGATTCATTTTATTTTAAGGAATTAGCTCATGTGATTGCAGAAGTGCTGTTAAAGTCTGCAGGGGTCATCTGGAGATCCAGGAGGAACGATCTAAGGGTAATGATAATCTGATGCCAGAATTCATTTCTGCTTGGTGCAGGATGGCTTTTGCTCAGCTGATTGACCCCGTGGTCTCAGTCACCTTCATGTTACAGTGAACAATGATATCTTCTGGATCTCTTCCGATCTTTTGTCTTCTTGTCAGCCTATATTGGATATCATATGCAGCCACCTGAATTATGAGTAACAACCTTCATTCAAAACCACAGATATAGGGGCCTGAGAGCTCAGCAGTTGAGAATGCATGCTGCTTGCTCTTGCAGAAGACCAAATTTCAGTCCCCAATTGGCATGTAACTATATATAACTACAGTTCTAAGGGATCTGGCACCCTCTTTTGGCTTCCATGGAAACTGCACTCATGTGCACAAACCTATAATTGGCCCACATTAAGATACATAATTAAAGAATAAAAACTAAATTAAAAAGATTACAGTTTTAGCTGGGCATAGTCATTGACCCTGATGATCTCATCAGTGGGAAAGGCCAAGACAGAAGGATTGTGACAAGTTCAAAGTTAGCCTGGGCTATATAAGACACCATCTGTCTCAAAAACAACCTAGTGATTTAATTTTTCCCTTTGTAAAAAAAAAAAAAATCCCAAACTTAAAAAAAAAATCTAAAAACACTATTAGTCAGGGATCTTTACACATAGAGTGAATGTATATTCTACTTACAGAAAGATCAAGAACCCAGTAGTTTCTTCAGTCCATGAGGGTGGACGTCTCAGTGGGTTGTCAGCATACATTGGAATCCTGAAGAAGCAGACTGTAATGCCAGTGGAGGAGTGGACTTGCCAGAGAAAGCGAGGGCCAGTGGGCAAAAAGCAAAATCTTGTCTATTCCATGTTCTTTACCTAGGTTGCCAGCAGAAGGTGGAGCCCAGATGAAAGGTAGATCTTTCAGCCTCAAAAGAGAAGGATTAAAAGTGAATCTTCCCAGTACACATGATTTAATTAAGAAAAATCCCTCGTAGGTGTACCCAGCCACTTGGGTTTTAGTTAATTCCAGATGTAGTCAGGTGGGCAATCTAGAATAGCCATCACAAACATGTTCAAAGAAACATTAGAATAATGTTTGACTGAATATCTAGGCACCACAGACATTCCAAGGATGCATAAAGTCAGCTTTCACAGTGGACTAAGTCTCTGCATAAGAGATTACACCTGAGCCACGTATTTTATTTGCCTTATCTGACTCTGGCATGTGACTAGAAGCTGTGGCTCCCACTGTAGCACATGATTGTGAACAAGATTTCAACATCAGATACATGTGATAAAACTAGCTTGCTGGTTGCAGCCTCCAGACTACTATCATCAGTGGAGCGAAGGAAAAATTTAAAGCATGAGGGAGTCTTTGGCTTGGATGTGTGTATGCATGTATGTGCTGTAACTTAGAGGAGCTTAAAAGTAAGGCATGTTAGTATTTTAACAGCACAGCTCTGGACATGGAGACACCCACCTGCTATTCCCAGTGACGGAAACCTAAGTAGCGGGAAGGTTGAACTCTAGCAGGTGATAGAGACGGGATCTGGTGTGGAGAATGGTCAGAGCCTAGGAAAGAGGCTGAACCTCAGGCTTCTGTGATATAGAAGCCTCACTGTGAGCTCAAGGTTAGTCCAGTGTGATGGGATCCAAAATAATAGCCAGAAAAATCTAGCCCAAATGTGTCTGCCGTGCAGGAGCTGTCTTAGTCTAGAATGGCTCCAGAATAGGAGACTGCAGGGTTCCAGACACATCATTGCCTAGGCTGTGGATGTAGCCCAGGCTCCAGGTCTCTGTGTCCACAGGGTAGTGTGTACAGGGAACAGACGAGCTCTTGCTGCTATGGGCAATGGTGCTTTCCTCCATAAGATGGCGCTCAGGATCTGTCTTTGAGTGCGTGGTTTTCCTTAGATTGAAAAAAGAAAGGAAGGAAGGAAGAAACTTTTACATTATGTCTGTTTTAGAATCCATGGCAATATTACTTGTCTTTCCTAATTTAAAAGGCAGATTTCATATAAGTTTATGATTTATAGGGGCCATATTTTTGATAACTGATAGCTGTTTTTCGTTCTTCTGGGATGTGGTAACAAAGGGATGGAGGGGAGTCTTAGAGTCTCTTGCTTCTGTCTGGGTTCCTCGCCTCCTTATGGAAGTTCATGGTCTAGCTAGAATTTAGATACATCTCTTCTTATTTTAAGGGCAGGCTTTGAGGTGTGTCATGCTGGAGGGAAACCAAGATGGCATTATTAGATGAGGAAGAAAAGATTAAAATTCTGTGTATAAGTTTACTAAGCAAAGGCAAGAACACCGGTATGCCATGAAAGAAAGTAGCACAGAATTTTTCTAAAGACGGTGATAGCCAGGCTTCCCTGTGACAAAGCTAGTCACCATCAATGGCTTCCTAAGAGCTGTACAGTGGAGACCACATTTGGGAGGAGAGGCAGCTAAATATTTATAAAATGCAGAGACTTCCAGAAAGGAGACTATGTAACTATGAAAGAACTTTGGTAACTGAGAGGAAATCTTGTCTCTATTTTTGTGTGTGTGTGTGTGTTTCTGTCTTTGAGGTCTTTTGTTTATTTGTTTTTATTTTTGCTTTTGTAGGTTATTTATATTACTTGTTTTGTTTTTTTATTTATGTAGTGAGAAAGAGATAGAGTTAGAGATAGGTTATTTCAGGTAGGAGTTAATCTGTAAGAATTTATACCACCAACAGGCTTGGTGGTGCACACCTATACTCCCGGAACCCTGTAGCTTGTTGTAGAAGAATGGTAAGAAGTTAAAAACAAGCCTAGAAATTTTTACCAGTGTTCCTGGGACCCTATCATATATACTCTAGGCCAGGCCAAGTGCCCAGGAGCAGTTGGTTCATACAAGATGAACTCAATGGTATTTTTTGTAGACTTTTTTGCTTACATTTTGTTTTGTTTTTGAGTTTTTGTCTTAGTGATATTTTGTTTACTTGTTTTTATATTTGCTTTTGTGGGTGATTTGTATTACTTGCTTTTTTTAAAATTTGTTGTTGAGAGAGGAAGAGATAGTGTTAGAGATAGTGGGAGACACAGAGAGACAGAGAGATAGAAATAGAGAGCATGAAGTTGGGTGGTTGGGGGAGGATTTGTGAGGAATCAGGGAATGGGAAACATGATCAAAATATACTATATGAATTTTTGTTTTAAATTAAAAAAGAAAATAGCTAGGGTTACATGGTGAGACTGTCTGAGAACAGCATCATCAACATTATCATTATCATCATCATCATCATCATCATCATCAGCAGCAGCAGCAGCAGCAGCAGCAGCAGCAAAGGCAACTAGGTCTGGGGAGATGACTCTGTGGGCTCTTATGTACTCGTTACACAAGCTTGAGGGCTTGAGCTTAGATCCCTGAATACACCTGAAAATCCAGATGTTTATGTTCATCTGTAATTACAGCACTTGTGGTGAAGGACAAGCATGACACATTGCTGTGAGACTTGAGAATTGCCCAGAATGCCTTGTGGACCACATAGTCCTCCTCATGTGCTGATATGGCAGAAGCAACAAGAGAAAACCTGCTTCAAAAAACAGGTGGAAGATGAGAACTGACTCCCCAACATTCCCCCCCACCCCGTCTGCCCCTGGCACTCCCTAGCATGCTTGTGCCTGAATGCACGCCCCCAACCCCTAACACACATCAGCACCACCACCAAAACCAAAGATTAAAAAAAAAAAAAACAAACAAAGATAGGAAAAGACCACCTCGAAAATCAATACATTATCAATAGCACAGTATCATTCTTTTTAGTTTAGGGACCAAAATCATAATCAGGACTTTTTTTTCTTGTATTTCTTTTTAATATATGAGAAATTAAAGATTTTGAGAAATGATACGATTACAGGAATGTTTTCAGAATCTTGCCTGTGGCAGTTCTCATGGAGAAAATGACAGATTCTGAAAATAATGAGATAGAGTCTTGGGAACTATGTGTATGTATGTGTGTTCCCTTCTCATAACTTGGATGTTGAGAGGGTGCTAGGTGCTAGAAGACCTGGAAAGACTTACATATTTTGGGTGCCATTGTGGTTCCTAAAACTCATATGTTGGTGTTTTATATCTCTACTAGCTTGGGATGGTACTGTACTTCAAGATGAATCCTTTGAAGATATGAAATCTACTGGAAACTTGACATTGGATATTGTATGAAAAATGAATGTCTACTCTTCAAATCATATAGTCTAGTGTTTTGTTGTAGAGACCCTACCAAACAAATATGGGTGAGGCCCATTTTTATCTTCTGTTGGAGAAGGAAGGGGCTATTATGGATCTTTTGGTTAAGATATTTTTGGTGACCCTAAGAGTCTTTGACTCTAAGAAGTGCATTTGCTATTTGTGAGGTTGCCTGAACCCCCTAAGGATTATAGGCCATGGATAGAGAATAAAGAGAGATCGTGATGGAAACAGAAAAGTCCATGGAGGAGCTTGGAACTACATATAGATTTCCCATCAATTTCCAAGGGGACTCAGCCTGGGAGGATTGCCCAGTTGTTTGCTTCTCACATATGGGGGATTTGAGATCTCAGATGGGCTCTGTGGAATGATAATGGCATGGATGTCTCCACTGGGGATTGAAGGAACTCTTTTCCAAACTTTCCAGAGGACAAACGGGTCTTTAGAAAATTTCCCCTTGGAAAAAATTCACTAGAGCCAAAAGAGCTACATGGGGGTGTTCATTCAACTGCCTGGCCTCATCACTCAGGCAGAGGGGAATCCCAGTCTTCTCATGAAATGAAAGAGCCACATGGGGGTGTTCATTCAACTGCCTGGCCTCATCACTCAGGTAGAGGGCAATCCCAGCTTTCTCATGAAATGAAAGCTCATCATAGGCTCATCTTGCCCTTTGGGCTCTCATATGGCCTCTGAGACTGAGGGACTGAAGATGTGACTTTGAAGGTTCCTAAGACCCATGCACACGACATTTAAAGCTTTAGAGACATTAATGGGTATATTATTTGCTGAAAAACCTCTCATCTACGTAATAGCTGCATTGTCTTGTAAGCCAGAACATGTGAAGAACAAGGTATGCTAAGAGGCATGGATGATATGGACCACGCTAAGAGATATGTAACATTAAACATATTGACAAGCCATTCAGACAAGGAAGGTCAAGGTAAGACTTGAATTTGAAAATGAGACTCTGTTTGTAGGACAGATGGCCTCAAAAGGATTGAAATAAGAAGTCGAATGATTAAAGCGGATATTCTAGCAATGTGGTAACAAGTAATTTGACATGAAGTAAAGAGACATGATATTTGGGAGTCAGAAAAGACAGCACATGGTAACTGATCATCTGTGATGGTCAAATAAAGGAAGTCTAGGGAAGCTTCTAGATTTCTGCATCCAAATGAATAGGTGCCAGTACCAGAGACATAAGAGATGAGAAAGCCCACTGACCAGGTGCAGATATGTTCCTGGAACTTAGGAAGAAAGTCCATATTGATTGATTCAGTATTGTTATCAAAGCATACACTAAAGTCTGAGAAGGATGAGCTGGGCCTGAAGATGGAATTGTAGGGGTAATAAGAAGATATAATTGGGGAAGAAGTATAGTCTTCCTTGGAGGTTGAAGAGTGGGAGGAGCCAGGAGCAAGTAACACAGATCCTATGACATCATCATGGTAGGCTCCCAGGTCTTGCAGAATCTAACCCTGAGTCATTAACATGTAAACCTGAGTATACCAGCTGCCCACCCAGAATGCCTTCCTTTGTGCTTTTTCAGAACAGAATTGTACTGGCTGGTTTTGTGTGTCAACTTGACACAGGCTGGAGTTATCACAGAAGGGAGCTTCAATTGGGGAAGTGCCTCCATGAGATCCAGCTGTGTGGCATTCTCTCAATTAGTGATCAAGGTGGGTAGGGCCCCTTGTGGGTGGTGCCATCCCTGGGCTGGCAGTCTTGGGTTCAATAAGAGAGCAGGCTGAGCAAGCCAGGAGAAGCAAGCCAGCAAGGAACATCACTCCATGGCCTCTGCATCAGCTCCTGCTTCCTGACCTGCTCGAGTTCCAGTCCTGACTGCCTCTGGTGATCAACAGCGATGTGGAAGTGTAAGCTGAATAAACCCTTTCCTCCCCAACTTGCTTCTTGTTCATGATGTTTGTGCAGGAATAGAAACCCTGACTAAGACAAGAATTCTACTGCATTCAGATGTGTGCCCCCTTCTCACTGACTCATGGGAGGCTGCCCTTACCTTAGCTTCATAGATAGAGCTTGATCTTCTTGGTCAGTCTGCACATGACAGTTTCTGACCATGTCAATCCTTAAGTGACCAACATGACATGACCTAAAATGTTTCTAACTTGACTAAAAATGGGCATTTCCACCACATGCTGGAGGTGAATGAGGATTCTGAGCCTCAGGGTAAGGCTTGTACTCTGAAGCAGTGAGGCAGAGGAAATGGAGATTTCTGATGATGGTGGTTGTATTAGCCCACTTGGACTGCTGCTGCCAAACTCTTAAACTATATTTATAATTTATTTCACAGCCTACAGGATGGGAAGTCCAAGGTCAAGACACTATGGATTCACAGTCTAGTGCTAATCTTTTTCTTGCAGGTAGTGACCTGTGGCTGTGTCCTCACCTAGAAGAAGAGATGAAGCAGCTCCCTTCTACCTCATTATGAAGACATTGATGCCATTGATGAAGAGAGCCCTCATGACTTATTCACATTCTAAAGAAATACTGCCAAACCCTAGGCATGATCAGCTGTATTAGAGATATTAATGCTGTTTGATAGTACTTCATTCTTACCTTGCTTTTGCCATGCTGAGTCACACTGTTGGCCTTGGCATTGGCAGGAAGGCATGACGTTTGCCTCAGTGACTATGGACAGGTGTTTTATTGGTTCTTTGTAAGAAGAAACTCTCAATGTTCTAGTACGATGTGTTTGCTTGGTTTCTCAGAATGAGAACACTAGACTATAGATCATAGTTGCTATGGGCCAGGGCCCTAGAATGGAATACAACTGATGGGAACCAAGAGGAGAGTAATTGAGACTGGGCACGTCTGGATGAATGCTGAGGAGCTCCATCACACCCAGTAGGCAATGTCATGAGTGAGAGGTAAATGTGTGCTGTTATAAGCCATTAGACATGTAGAGCTATTTTGTTACACAGCATAATGTAATGAGGACCGACTATAACAAGAAGCTGAGTTATATCCAAGGGGACTCAGTGTGCATTTCATGAGACTTAAGTAAAATATCCATCATTTAAGTGTCGTAAGGCAGGCTTTTCTGTTACTTTCAGAAAGCCATCTGTACAGCACATGACTACTATTTTCTAGTTATCCCCACCCTCATAAGCATTTTGTGCTTTTTTAGTATAATTTTCTCTCTATGGAGCCCTGCACCACCTGCTAAGCTTTACTCGTCCCTCAAAACCCAGATCAATGCTGTTTTCCCAGGAGATCATCTTTGATTTCCTGTGAAGAGTTATTCTTATTGAACTTCAGTCTTTTTCAAGAACATTGCATTGCCATTATTGGTTCCTTAGAAAATAGTGTGTGTGCTTGTGTGTGTATGTGTATATATGTGTATATGAATTAAAATAGAATTTCCCACCCTTCAGAGTTGATCACTTGATTATCAATCAGGGAGATCATCCCTGAGGAAGCCTGTCTCCCCTTCTTTCAGTATCTCCTAGTTGCCTGTAGTTCTTTGGGTGGGACTCTATGCGATTCCCCTTTCCATGTTCATATGTCTATTGACTTTGTATTTCTTTGGGTCTTGTTTAGGCAACTGAACTGTAGAGGTATGTTGAGGCTTCCCTGTCATTTCTAGAAGATACAGTCTCAGCAGTTTTCTTGGTCCTTTGTCTTAGCCATCTCATCTTGTTCCTAGCATATACTTTCTACCTAGGAAGTGCTCAGGAAAATCTGCAGAGCAGGTGTGTCAGTTTTGAAATATATTCATATAAAGGCTTACTGAGAGGAGACATGTGTTAGTTTAAGCATCCTCTCTGGCTTACTGTTTGCTGATAAAGTTAGACTACATGAGTAGCATTATGCAGAGGCATCTGTCCTTGAGAATAGAGGGAAATAGTAAGAACCCAAGACTTTCTTAATCACCTGATCAAGGCACCCCTGAAGGTCTGCAGGCTCTGGAATTCGGCAGAAGTTTTATTCAGAGACTCACAGAATTTACTCCCCCTTTGCTCCCAAGAATCATCCTTGCCAAGGCTATATGACTTTTGGGTCATTTTCCTGAGAACTCTATGTTCACTTGTGGACAGATGAATTTAACTTGGCATCTGGCTTCAACATGCACTAGCATTGATTTAGGTTCTGGATTCTTGGGGGCATTTCAAATGATATCCATCATGGAACCGGATACCCATTTCATAGATTAAAAAACTCGTATCACAGATAAAGGCAAAGAGAGACAACACAACAAACTCAAGGTCCTAAAATTTAGACAATTTACCTGGAGTTTCAACTCAGAGTCTTGGACTCTAAGCCCAATTATTTATGTATTTTATGGCCTACAAAATGAAAATGTCATCTGCTATGAACTTCCATGGTTCTGAGATCGGAGATGAGAGAATATAAATATGATTTCTATTTAGATACTATTAAAAGTAATCACATTTTTGTTTGTCTAATTATGTAGGCATGGCAGGCCTGGAATGCTCTCTGTAGGCCAGGCTGAACTTGAATTCAAAGAGAGCCTGTCTCTGGCTCCCAAGTGCTGGGATTAAAGGTGTGTGGCTTTCTGTTGGTAATGCTTACATCTATAACCCCTGACAATATGAACCAACCAGTTCCCCCAGAGCTCTCAGGGACTAAACCACCGACCAAAGAGTACACATGGAGGAACTCATGGCTCCAGTTGCATATGTAGCAGAGGATGACTTTGTGGGAGACGAGAGTGAGAGGACAGGTCCTCGGTCTCATGAAGGCTCGATGCCCCAGTGTAGGGGAATGCCAGCACAGGGAAGCAGGAGTGGGTGGGTTAGTGAGTAGGGAGAGGGGGGAATGGGATGGGGAGGTTTCCGAGGGGATAAAATTTGCAATGTAAACAAAGAAAACATCTAATAAAAATTATCTTAAAAAAAGATGAGGGCTGGGAATACTTTGTCATAAAATAGAAAAATGGGGACAGGAATAAAAAATAATAATAAATGAGGTAGGTAAATTAATGCCATCAAATACAAAACTTTCTGGATCAAACTTTGGTGCCTTCATGCAACCATCAAGGAACTTCACAAAGTCTTCAACTTCTTGGCATAGACTGTAGTCACAAAATAAATAATAGTGTATATAAAATAAAATAGTGTAATAAAATAAAGGTGTGTGGCACCATATATATGTAGTAATCCTCAACTAGAGTTTGTTTTCAGTAACTACAACTAATGGATGAAGAGACTCAGAGATTCTAGAATTCTATGTTGCCAGTGGAGAACCCTATTTGGTGGAGAATATGGATTGCTCAGCTAACTTCCACATCCTATCATGGATGGAGATATGAGACACCCACCTTTCAAAGTGCATTATAATAATCTACCCAATGTCCTTTGATTAGCCACCAAAGGAAATGATAGCTCTCATTTACTAAATAGTCATGATCCTGCTTCTTTTTCCAAGATTTTAAAATCTTGCTGTAACACATATTTGATTAATACTTTTCACCAGAGAAAGATAGTGGGGTTCGGGGAGGTTAAGCCCTCTTCCCAAAGTTACCCAGGTTATAAGAGGCAGAACTGGCTCTTCAGTCCAGACATGCCCCGATCTAAACAGCGAGCTCACCTTCTGTTTTTATTCTTCAACCGAGTGGTTCCCAGGGTTAGTTCTGGGGAATTTCTCCCCCCTGATGTATTATTATGACTTAAGGCCTTTAAAAAAAAAAGATTCAATATATTTTATTCAGCTTAAAATTGTGTTTTGACCACTGTGCGCATATACATTTGAAGACATGGTCGATGCAGGCGTGGATTTGGAGTTAAATTGTCTGTTCTTGTGTGGACTTTTTTGCACCTGATCTCTCTATGTAGGTCAAATAAGGACACTTTTAATGAGTTGGAAGTGAAGTTGAGAGCCAATCATGAATTAAATAAACTTTAAGTAAGCCAGACATGTAAGGCATAGAAAGGCAAACAGAGCTTGGCAGAAGAGCCGAGGACGTAACAAACTGACCTACTGTGGTCTGTAGGTCAGCTTGGCTCTTTACTGTTCTCGTATAACTCTTAAGGGACAAGAATGCTTTTTAATATTTTTAAATAGCTGGAAAAATATGGAAAAATTTACTTCATATATAATCTGATAATGTCTGATGTTGTTTCTTGCCCCATATGGCTTGAAAGAAGTTGTCATCTAGTCTTTCGCCAGCTCCCATGTAGGCCTCTCTTTCTCTTCTATGAAATAGGAGGGGCCCAGCAGCCTGACTTTAGGAGCATTTTCTGTTTTCTGTTTCTTCTCTTCCCACTCATGTTAGCAGACACCCCTCATTTCCTGGCAGGTCTTGGTGAGGTGCTGTGTCACACAGTGTGGAAATGAAGAGGCCAAGGCAGGTCTGTCCAGGGGCTCCTGGACTCTGTGGAAGAATTGCCTATATCAGGACAAACAAACAAACAAACAAACAAACAACAAAAAAAAAA
>JADRCC010159882.1:0-14771 GCA_019843855.1 Hylomyscus alleni | reverse complement strand
TTTTTTTGTCATTATTTCCTTTTATTGAAAATAGATCATTGTCTCATACAATATATCCTGATCTTAGTTTTTCTTCCCTCTACTCCTCGAAGTTCCTCCCCACCTCTCCTCCCCTCTGTCTCTCATTTAAAAAGAGCAGGCCTGTAAGAAATAACTACCAAATAAAACAAAATAAAAAATAAGAAGCAACAGAGCAGTCCAACAGGAGGAAGAGAGTCCCAAGAGCAGGCACAAGAGTCAGAGATCCACTCACTTTGTCCTACCTTTAAAATCCCCATTTTAAGTAGCTTTTAAATGTTGCAGAGGAGGTGCATGGATAAGATTTCTTATATATCCTTAGCTTTCCTCCCCTTGTGCTCACTCACAACTCACACATTTACAGCACAATTAGCAAAATTCAGCTGGCATTATCTTACCACTAACTAAACAGTTCTTACTTGAATTTTGTCACTTTCACTTTTATCTATTTTTGGAATTTTACTTATGAATCCATATTGTATTCCTTAGCTCCTTCCAGTCTTGGTACTCTAAGAACAGTAGTGTCAAGAACTCTAAGAACTTGTGCTGTGGAACAAACTTCTAATAGAGACTGGTAGTTCTACAGGATTGGAATGAAGTCATGATTAAAAAAAAAACCACCTCTTTTTTTTTTTATGTGTTCATGTGTTTATGTTTGTGCACATACACGAGTGTGTGGAGGCCACAGGCTGATGTCGTGTCTTCCTCTATCACTCCCACCTCTTTACATTTTTATTATTATTCTGTATGGGTAGGGAGAAGCATGCCATAGTGCTCATGTGGATGGAAGTCAGAGGACAAGCTTGTGGGATTAGTTCTCACTTTATGTAGATTCTATAGGTTGAACTCAGGTTGTCAGACTTACATTGTTGAATGACAGTGCCTTTCTCCCCAGAGTACCATCTCACGGGCTCCTCCACCTAATTGTCTGAGACAGACAGGATCACTCTTTCTGAACTTAGAGCTCCCCATTTCAGCTAAACTGCCTGCCTGGATAGCAAGATCCCAGTCCTTCCATTTCTGCCTCCCCGGGGCTGGGATTATGTTCATATGCTACTGCTGTACCTGCGTGCGGGGGAGCTGAACTCAGGTGTTCATGTTTGCATAGTAAACTTTTCACTTATTGAGTCCTATGTGTTATTAGTAAATCACATTAAGGAGATCAGAAAATCAAAATGCTTTATTTTTGGCTAAAGTGCTGTCTGCTTCATTTCTACTGCAGTTTCTGTCTTCCTCTTTTCCTTGTACTTGGGGGAAGCAGCTTTTGAAACACAAATGGTCAGGTACTATGCAAACAAGGTTAAGTCCTGGCTATCCCTGGAAGCACTGGAAAATTATTTTCTATCCCTCTGTGTGAACTTAAACTTCATTGTTTTACTACAAAAGTTAAATTCTGGCTTCTACCTGTACAGTTCACCAAAGCTGGCTGACAACAGCATCACTTACTGCCTTTGTCACAGAACTCCCATGATACTCTTGTGCTCATCTTAACCTCTTCTCAGCACTTGATGCTTGCAGATGACTTCCTTTCCTTATCTTTCCAGGACGTCATACACCAGTTTTATTTCCTCTCCTCTTCAGCCCCATTCTTTAAATGAAGACATTATTTAGGGTATTTCCTCTCTCTAAATAAGGTCCATTATAGCAGCTTCAGGTGCAAGCCATAGCTGACTTTCCATTCTAGCTCTGCATTTTAATGGCTAACAGAGCACCTTGCCTCAATAACACCTTTTACCAACAGCAAGATGTGACCAATACAAGTCTCATATTCAGTGTCTAAAACTTTGTACATCATCCAAATGTGACCCCCCCCCAGCTGCTTCCTAATTCTTAAAAAGCTGCCAACACTGGCTGTAACATAAGTGGGTCCTGTTATTTTCCCAGGACAAACCATCTTCATCTTCTGTGGCTTCTGAACCATGCTCCTACCCTTTCCAGATTCCTCTGGATTTTCCTTACACCAGGGATAGAAGGTATAGCCCACAGCCCTCTTTTGTATGTTTTTATTGGAACACAGTCATAGTCACATAGCCATGCACTTAAATATGCCTATAAATGCTTTTGCCTTTCAAAAGAATTAATTGAACAGTAGAACACCTTCTGGTCCTTTACAGGAAAGGTTTGCTGACCTCTATGATCTGAGGCTAGAGCCAAAATAAAAGCCATAAAGACCATAAGATGGTTCAAGAGGCCACAACCCAGCTCGTTTTCCTGATCATCTCCTTAGACTTCATTCTGCTTCTTAGGCTTTTTTTCTACCACTTGCTGTTACTTTAGGACCTACAAACTGAACACATATAACACACCTTGACTTCCCAACCTCTGTCAGTGGCTCACCTCTACTATTTTCTCAGTCCTCAGCTTAAACATCAATTTTCCCATGTGACTACTCGTGAAGTCTCCATGCTAAGGGCCCATTGGTTCCCGGTCCTGTCTGGTAATTTCCTGTTGCCCTGCAGTACACTGTGATACCTTCTACTAGAGAGTCATGTCTTGGTCAGCATGGAATCCCCAGCATTTATCTGAGTTTCTGACATGTGAAGTATTGTTTGTCCACTCTGGGTCCTGTTGAAACTCTTGTGATTCTGCCCACACCCTTACGACCCTCCCCATCACAAGTTCCCTTGCTGAGTGCTTTATTTATACTATAAAGGCACCAGTCTCCCATTCTAGATTTTTTTTTCCACAGTTCAGCCAACTCTCATAAAATAAAAATCTGATCATGCTATTCAATTGTCTAAAGCCCTAAGAACAGCTTGCTATCACTCTGGTGAAAGTATTAAACTATGAGAATGGCTTACAAAACACTTCTACAGTCTACAATCTAGGTTGTACCATCCTATCAAAACCACTTATGCTTAGGGTCAGGATGATTTCTTTTCAGGATCATCACCATAGGTATTCTTGCAACTATGGATCTCTGAAGTAGGACTGACAGCTGTCTGAAATTATTCCTCATAATGTCCATTCAGTATTTATGGGTCATCTTACACATATCCCTACTGCCCAGAAGTCTGATTCATATGCCCCTAGTAACCACCCCACTCTTGAGCTTTTATCATACCCACAACCATACCCATACACATACACTATGCAATCTTTAGCCTTTATCACACACACAAATCTTATCACACACCACACACGCACTCACACACATTCATACACTCTTTAGCCTTTACCCCCCCACACACAAAATCTTATCACACACACCACGCACACTCATAAACACTCTTTAGCCTTTATCACACACAGAACTATGAGAAATGACATCTGACTTCTTTCCCATTGTATTTCCAACATTTATCACCCTGCAAGTAGGAGTCAATAAGTATGTGCTAAATAAATGAGCTTTAAACACTCCAACACTAATGTTATTTCTACACTTTCAAAAGACACTGAAAATTTTTGTTCAATCTAGTCTTCAGGGAAAATGAGGTGGCACAGTGGGGAAAGTTACTTGTCTAGAAACCTGATCCTTGAAACCCACATAAGGTGGAAGGACTTAGAGAACCAAGCTTACAAAGCTGTCCTCTGACCTCCACATGCATGCTGGTACACCTCCCCGACGCACAGAAACATCTATACACAATACACACACTAATACATTTTTAAAAGTCTACTCTTTAAATCATATGACTTCATTACCTCCTCCAACTCATTCCTGATTGGGAGTTTTCTAAAGTGATGCAAATAATGTCTATTCAGTATTTAGGGGTCATCTCACTCACAGATCACATTGCTTGAACTCTGCCCATTTGCTAATCACTGTTGAATTAAAAAATGCTTACTATACTCTAGACAGTTATGAGGCCTGAGGAAAGGACTGGCATGAACAGGACGGGCGGAGCCAGTCTTCATTTATCACCTCTCCACAGCTGGTAACTATCAGGTATATCACAGAAGATGTATCTTGGTGGTTTGATTCTCGTAGTCAAAACCGTGGCTTTTGGTTTTGTTGATGCTTTATTTTGTTGTTTTCCAATATGAACTCAAAAAAACCCAACAAAAGGAATTTGAGAATGAGCAGTTACAATCCCAAAGGCAGAATGGAGGGTCTTGGGTTACATCCTCTTCAGTGCTTATGGTCAGCATATTTTATAGATCATAAAAATCAATAAATACCAGAATGTATAAACAGAATTACTACCTGCTGAACTACAGGACAGAGGGGCACTGATGAGAATGGTCAGTTCATGTAAGACCATAGACTACTCAAGACAATGCCCTCAGGAAGCAGCTTCCAGGCCTACGTAGGAAGTCTCAGCAGACAACAGGCCGGTGTCATGCTTCTACTCTTAGCACAAACACACTTAGCAAAACTGTGATTATGAGATCACACAAAACAAACAGGACCTGGTCCTTCAGGGGGAGGCAAGAGAGCAAAGTGAAAGGCGTTCCTAATTATACAATCACTCTCCTGTGTCACTCTCAATATCATTGGAAAAGAAAACATTCAACATTTTAAGGATCTTGCACAAAGCAAATGACAGCAGGTTTTATTAACATATCTTACAACGTCAATTATTCCTAGTTTTGTAATTTCTGCTTAATTATAAAGGTTGATTTCGCTTCTACAGTAATGTACTGTATTTAAATGATCATTCATACAAGATCACGTCAGTACATGTTTTTGAATAATATACACACATCACTCTAACTTGGACCTGTTATTTTAAAAGTGGGTTTATAAATGGGACTTATAAAAGTTAGGGGAAATGGAGGTTCTAATTTAGCAGCATGCATGTATGTATTCAAGTACAAGTTCAACCAAGTGCTTTTTTTTTAAAATTTACTGGTGACTAATTCACCAATATCAAAATAAACACTATCAAATATCCAAATTTTAAAGTTAAGGCTAATATTTTCACTTCACATCCATATGCACAACCATAAACATTCCATTTAAATATGTAGTGATCAAAGTCTGAATACATTATACCATGTATATATAACATCAGAGTTCCAAACTGTAAAATTACTCAAGTTCATGAATCCTGTAACAGTATTTACTAGAGATGTAATTAGCATTTTGCTCTTCAACCACACTTACAAATGGTCTGCTATTTATAATGACCGAAGCAAAAAAAGTAGCAGGCTGAGCTTGTAGCACAGCATTTGAGAGAGCAGGTATTGGAAGGGCAGGGATTTACCTGCTAGTTTACCTAGTTATCTCACCATTTTGGAAATGTATATAAAAATAGCAAGCTATTCCCACATATTTTCTTAAAATGCCCCAGGCAATCTTCTGACGTTCTGACATCTCTGTGTGCACTACTCATACTTTCCCATATTATAATGCAAAGCCACAATTTTATGTTAATTTCATATTCTGTAATGCTGTGTCAATTCAAAAAATTTTGGAACATGGGTCTGATATTTTCTCACTCATGTTTCTTAGTTTACTTTTACAAGTAATAAATGTAATTTTATATAACAAGTCATGGAAATTCAAAGTACCAGGAATTGCTTGATAGTACTATGTGTGAAACAATCATCAAATCATTCAGTTACCTGGAAAAAAATCTTGGTACCAATAAAATATGTTTTTCTGTCATCTTTTTTCCCTCTTACTAAGTGGATTTTTAGCTCACTCATTCCCATTCTGAATTAAAACCCAACACACATAAGCTGATCGTCACAGCAATGTCTAAAAGCTGAAGCATGGCTCACTCCCAGGGTCAGTACCTCTGAGCCTTTTCTGCCATAGGAAACCACACAGAAACATCAGTGACACTGCAGGAACCCAACATAGATGAGCTTCTTCAGTCAGTGAGGAGAGTTCCAGAACTTAAAAGTTCAAGTGTTGGGACCAATGAGCATTTTCAATCTGATCATATAAATAAAGGCTTGGTTGGTAATAAAAGGTGGGCATGCACAGAATCAAAACTCTGCCATGTATATGTTCTTAACCCTTTTGATTTTATTGTAACATATCTTGTCACTAACAACTCTAATAATTCATTCAGTTGAAATGGCAAATTGATTTTGTGTGTGTGGTGCTTAAGATGAAACTCGGGTTCTGTAAATGTTAGCTAAGTAAGCATTCTACCACTGAGCTACACCCTCAGCCCACAAATGTTTATTTTTAAGGACCTCCCCAACCACACATATGCTTTGCCCCTCCCCCTGTGCACTGCACTATACTGCAATATATTTTACAGCTAGTTCAATTATTTACCTGGGGAAAGCATTTATGAAATTCCTGAGAATGAATTAAGTTTTCAGCAAAGCCTTAAACTTTAACAGATTCCTCACAATAAGAAAAAAATTTAAAGTTCTACTATTAGACCAATTTTTACTATACAATATTTCACATAAATCATGTTTTATATTTGTTTCTAATTACATACAGCAAAAATCTCAAATCAACACAAGGATGACAAAGGAAAAGATGCATTATGTTTAGCAGATGCAAATTAAAGCACAAAAGGAGCAGTAAAACTTGAAATAAATCACATCCTCTCTGTCAGGGAACAACCAATAAGGGCATTACAGGGAAAATCATTTCTCAATGATTTTTGTGGACAGTTGTGCTTTTTATTAATTGTGCACTTAAAAATGACCACTAAAGAATGATTTAAATTACTTGTCCAGATAATTGAGAAAAAATATTATACCATTAATGTGGTTACCAAGCACCTAATTTTGGGAAGGCTTCATAATGTATGTTTTCTTTTTAACCTTCAGCAAAGACATCACTCCCCCCAAATTAAATTCAAGCTTATTGTTGATGAAAATCAATCTCAGTGAAAATGATGATGATGCAACGCCGAGGTGTGTGTCACAGCCCATTGTAATGCGGACCCCATCTTTTATTGATGTGGTCAAAGGTGTGGGAAACCCACTGCTGCTCGAGAACTCTGTACCGCTCCTCGCAGATGTAGAGAGGCTTGCCTCGCCTGCAACACAGGGAAAGCACAAAAGCATTAAGCCATGAGATCTAAGCAGGCTTACCTGTGCATCCCTTCTTTAACACACTATGGCAAAGATAACAGTATAATTTCACTTTGTGTCTTGTATTTTGGATAGGAAAAGTATCTCAAAGCTAGAAATAACTATTTAAATTAATGATTGTCATACTTTGTAACATTTTAAGTTATAATTGCAAAACCAGGTGTGGCACACTGGTTTCTCCTGCTGGAGCTTCAGGAAAACACAAGTGGTTCAAGGCAGGGCAAACCTGAGGTCCCGGTCCTCTTCTCCATGAGCATCCAAATAGACAGAACCCCAGAGGCAAAAGCGGTGGCCTCGGATGATGATAATCACTGATGCATTGATTAAAAGGAAAATTCCTGTTCCGGCACCACAATTCTGAGAATGCTTAAAAAAAAATATATAACAATGCACTTTAAATCAAATGGCCATTGTAGAAATAATTAATAATATAGAACTACTTAATTTTAAAATAAGACTTTCTTTCTTTAAACCTGTAACATCAGCCTAAACAGCTCCTTAATACATGAGGAAGAGTTTAGGTAAGCAAAATGTAGGAAGCAATTAGCAGCTCACCTAGCTCAAAGGCTGGCTAGCACCCTCAATGCATCAATGAACAGCTCACCTAGCTCAAAGGCTGGCTAGCACCCTCAACGCATCAATGAAGGCTTTTCCCCAGCATGTTAAAAGGTGGGCAAAAGAAAGAAGAACTGGGATTGTACTTAAGAAAGGTTTTACTTCTTAAATACAGCCTGGGTTTTACTAAACTCTGAGTGTACTGACTAACTCACAGACTGTGGAGAGCTGAGAGTTTCACTGTGCCACACTCCCCGGGGCTGGGTGATCCGGCTCTGTGCCACTTGCTTACCAGCACACATTCACAGTAACTTTGCTGCTTGCAGCACAGGCCTTTCAGGCATACGAAAGTGCCACAGACGAGGCACACAGCTGGGTCTTTAGGAACCTTGGTGCAGACACTGCAGGTTTTTCTATGGTAGTACTGAAAAATAGTGTTGTAATTCTCAGGCAACTGTAACAGGTGTGGTAACTTCCATCTTGACTCTTGGATAAGCAAGGCCTAAAACATCCAAAAATAGTCATCAGCCCTATGTACATAGGATACTAAAATTATATATTCAAATTTTAAAATTATGTTATTTTAGGGTAAAAAAAATCTACTTTCAAGAATGTGACTTATTAAATGTGAATATTTATTAAAAATATTTTTCCATTTTATAAAAATCAAAGTCCTTTAGAAATTATTATTCTTTATTTCTATACAGATTTCAATTAAAGCAGATGTAAAACTTTGAAGTAAGCATCCTAAAACATGTTTATTATTTTAAGAGGGAAAAATAGTATCTCTAAACATGCATGAAAATATATCTCTAAACATGCAAAAATATTAAATAGTTAACTAAACATTTCCTGACACCGGGTCTTGGCCTGTCATATATAAGTGATTCTTCAGCTTTTCTTTAGCAAAGTCAGAGCTGTAAGTCATTATTCCTATTTTAAAGCTTTACATAAATTCTCCCTCCTAGAATATGTTATGTTCATATACTTCAGGCTGTCAAGATTATTTGTATCTGTAAGTGCTAAAGGCCTAAAACTCTTTGAATAAACTTCCTGTTTACATATGGAAAACTCTACCTAGCTAACACTTCTGCAGGGCAAGCTTTATTTACTATTTGCAGGAGTAAAAAGGTACTGGTGATTTTTTTTTCTAGATACTACTCCGTTCACACTATAATTCCATATATTTATTAGCCAACTAATTTCTATAAAACACTTTCTAGGAATTTGGAAATTCAAAGAAAAATAAGAATTTTTGTTCTGAGAAGCCTTCATTACGTTAAAGAAACACATGTGATAAACAGAAGCTAAGCTCAGTGACACTTGGGGGATTCAGAGCTCATCACACATGAGGCCCTGGGTTGACTCTTGTCCATAAATACAGTAGTGCTTAAAGACAGTGACGTAGCACCAGAGATGGAGGAGGTTAGGCTATAAGGAAGACTGACTAGCAGACAATTTTGCTGGAAGAGGCAAAGCTTCAAAAAGTGATGGATTCAACAGAAGACAGTACTGCTGCTAGGCACAGAAGCAGCAGCAATAGGCATGCTTGCAGGCACTTTAAAGTCTGAAGTACTAAACATATTTGTGTCAAATGAAGCAAGGTAGCAGATTCATGGTATACAATGGAAATACAAGCAAGATGGTGACACATCTTGACTGCCAAGTGGGGGACCGAGTTTCCCTGAATGTGTAGACAGAACCTCAACGAGACAGAGCAAGAACATGTTCCACAAGAACTAGAACATGCAGTGACTTCATCTAAGATCAGAAGTCACCTGCATCTGGTCACCCAGACTGTGGATTCCTCTCAAATGACTCTTGTAGTAGTTACTTTCTGATTTCTACAATCAGACAAGTAGTCTGGAGTCTCTTCACCTCTGAACAACCTGGTGACTTATTGTCTTACTTTGTCTACTAAAAGGTCAACAGAATGACCCTGTGAAATAACAATCCCATCAATCACTCCAGTTCTTGGGAACAGAAACCATGACAAAGCAGTAGCCTGCTGCCTGCCACCACTCTCAGTCATTGGTCATACAAACCCTTTATCAACCAAGCTGGCAGCACAAACCCACATTTAAATGTTACAGACATAATCTTTTGGTATTCATATCAAATACTTTTAAACATGAGACAGTTCTACAACTAAGAATGCAATTTAATATTTAATATTTATATTATTTAATATTTATATTTAATTTTTAAATTTTCCAACATTACTATGATGGGTTGCTTAAATGATTTAATTAAAATTCATAGACTTAAGCTAAAAGTAACAACTAATAGACCTTTAAGTGACATATTTCTGCTATTTTTACTACTTATGACTCAATCATTGTTTCAATTTTATCAGTTTAAAGCCGGCTGCCACCAATGACCTAAATTTGACTTCTTCCATTAGTCCCCTACCTAGAAGCACTCTGCCCCCCACCCCACTCTTTCTACATACCTTTCCTTGTTCTGCGTGCCTCTCTGTAAATGACGTTATCTCAAAACACCACTGAGTTATGATGTCAAACGCTGCAACTGGCCAGTCCAGACATGAGGCACTGATGAATGGGTGATCTGTTTGGTAAAAAGTTGGCAGGAGTCCCAGGCCGCTGGCAAGGACCGAAAACTCTTCTTCTTCCTTTTAGATGTGAAACAGAAATTTTCAAGATATTTTAGCTGTCACACTCACCAGTGACTGTGGGCCAATGAGAAACCAACGCATGTGAGAACAAGTTAAAGGAGTGCAGGTAACAGAAAAACAGGCTCCTTCTTTACTTTATCCAAGCACCCTCCAAATACTTATCTCTAAAATGTAACTCCTACACAGCTCAACAGCTGCTTCTTTTATACAGCTGTCACATATCTGATGAATAGTTGACAGGCATTAGCAACTCTACAAAAGCTCTTTAGACAACAAAAGAGCTAGTTTGGGTTTAAGAAGCATACACATCGGTCTGGGTGTGGTGGGCATATGAAAGTTCAAATTTGAAGAAAGACTTTGAAGGCAGCATGGAGTATCAACAATGAGACTAAGACTCTGCATCTGGTCACCAGCCCAAGAAATAGGGCTGTGGTGGACTGCTTGCCAGTGTACAGAGAACAACAAAAATCATAGAACTCACAGAAAGCAGAGCTAAATAATTTTCTTAGGCTCTCAATATTCATGAAAGAAAACAATTTTTTTTTAAAGTGAGGTGGTACTGGTGGTGTGTGGTGTGCTTTTTAAAATCCATAGAATGGCCAGGCAGTGGTGGTGCATGCCTTTAATCCCAGCACTTGGGAGGCAGAGGCAGGCAAAGATTTCTGAGTTTGAGGCCAGCCTGGTCTACAGAGTGAGTACCAGATCAGCCAGGCTATACAGAGAAACCCTGTCTCAAAAAAACAAAAAACAAAAAAACCAAGAAACAAACAAACAAATCCATAGAATGATCTGTCCAATCCAAAGCTCTGTTCACTAATAAAAGAACTAGAGATATTAGAATGAATAACATATTCATTTTTTTTCTCTCCCCCTTTTTCAAACAGGCTCATATTATGTCACCCTGGCTGGCCTAGACTTGAAATCAGACTGACTTCAAAATTTTTATTTTCTTTCTGAGACAATACCTCACATACCCAGGCTCATCTCACATCCCCTAAATAGGTATGATCTTAAACTTCTGGTCTTCTTGCCTCTACCTCCCAAGAACTGGAACTGAACACAAGGCTCTGTGCATGCTAGGCAAGAACTCTCCAATTGAGCCATACCACCAGCCCCTTTAAGCTTTCTTTTAAAGATGTTAGTATTGTAAACACAAATATAGATCTTTCATACCCTCTTTATTTAATTAAGATTATATTGGAGGCTAGTGGATCACTTTTCCTTGTTTGCTGGATCAATTCCTATTCTACTCAAAAAATAAAACAACCCTTCCATACTTTGAAAATGTTTCAACTCCTGCATATGCATGTATGTATATGTGTATGTGTATATATATGTGTGTGTATATATATGTGTGTATTAATCTAATAACTTTAAAAATAATTTCACCTCCCTAAAAGACCAGGTCTACTAGTGCTTGGCACATAGTCATACATAACTGAGCTAATTTTATAAATGACGTACAATATTCCAAACTCTATTACAAAGAAGAAACTAAGCTTAAATAACACAATGACATGAAAGTTGAAACTACAGATCCTCCATTTTATAAAACTAGTCAAAGCATTGACTTTAGAAGGCTGCTTCACCAGAGTATAGCTTAGATGCCATGAAATACATTCATCCTAGGAGTAGCTCAGTGAATTTCACATGTGCATATAATGTACCCACTAATAATTTTTGAACAAGTCCATCACTCCCAATATCCATTGTGCCCCTATGCTGTTAATTCTAGTCCATACTCCTGATAACCAAGCAACCATTGACATCCTTTCTACTATGTTTTTTAGCTTTAATTTTTTTCATATAAATGGAATCATATAGTACAGACTTTTGCGTCTGATATCTTTCTACTTAAAACAATTTTCAGATTCATGCATTGTGTATATCAGATTTCTATACTTTATTTTCCACTTTTGGAGAGAGGGTCTCACTATGCTGCCCTGTCTGGCCAAGAACACACTAAGTAGAGCAGGCTGACGTTGAATTACAAAGATCTGCATGCCTATCTCTCCTAAGTACTAGGGCTAAAGGTGTGCGCCACTCATCTGGCAAGGGTAGCCAGGCTGGCCTGAGATGCATGCTATTCCTGCCTCCACCTTTTGGCATATCCTACCAGTATATGCCATGACAACCAGCTACTTCTTTTAATAGCTTAGTCTACGATACAGACGTACTAAATTTCATTTGTGTATTCCTAGATGTCTGAACAAATCTTCACTATCATGAATCAGGTTATTTTATATATCCTTTTAAGTCTTCATATGGATACATCCAATTTATTTTTGTTGTACACCTAGAAACAGAACTGCTGAGCTGTAAAACAAACATATGGCTAACTCTTAAAAGGAACTAAAAAATCTTTTCCAAACTGAACATATCATTGGATATGTCTACCAGCAGTTATAACAATCTGGCAATTCAAGTCTTCAGCAATACTTGACTATCTCTTATGGTGTTAACGTGATACCATCACCCATGTTAGCTTGTGCTTCTTGAAGGAGCAATGCATTGGACACTTTTCTTGTTGGCCATTCATATATATTCTTTTCACAAAGTGTCTAACATTTTTGCTCATTTTTTATATTGAGTTTTAAATTATATTACTGTTTCAAGATTTTTGATGTATGCTGGATGCAGGTCCTTTGTCACTATATTGCAACATGACATGCTCAGAAGGGTAGCAGAGACCCACTGGACATTCTAACTCTATGATAGCTTTATATCCTCTGTGGTGATGAAATTACTTCCTAACTTCATTTTTACTTATACTTAGTTATATCTATTTATCTTGAGACAGAGTCTATATATCCTTGACTGGCCTGGAATTCGTTTTGTAGAACAGGCTGTCCAAGAACTCAGAGTTCTGCCTGTCCCCTGCCCCTGATAGCTTAAACTGAAGGCATGTACCACCACACCTGGCTTATATTCATTTTTAATTATTTGCAAAGTGTAGAAATAAAATGAATTTTAATAATTTTTTTTATATCCTGAAATTCTTGTTCATTAGCTTTAGTGCTATTTTTTAAATTACTTATGAGGCTAGAGAGAAGTTAGGAGCAGAGAGGGCTGGCTTTAATCTCTTTCTGACTCTTTCAAAATCCGCCTAACTGAGCATATTTCTCTCAGTTTACATACACATCTGTTGTTCTGGAATAGGCACCACTGAATGCTGACACAAATGCCATACCAACTTTTAATGGCCAGATCCAGAGCGTCTGCCTCCAAGCACCTTCTAAATTAAAGGGAGCATTATCTGCTAATAAAACAAATGGAAGCAAAAGTATAAGGTAGCAGGCACAGAAACAACCTAGTTAGTAGCCTGCTGTGCGCAGGAAGCACAACAGTAAAGGGAGTGCTGACTTTCCATGGGCAATCTTCATATTTAAAAATGTTCTGCATGAAGCTGGTACAACCACTCTGGAAATCAGTTTGGCAGTTCCTCCGGAAATTGGACATAGTTCTACCGGAGGACCCAGCTATACCACTCCTAGGCATATACCCAGAAGATGCTCCAACATGTAATAAGGACACATGCTCCACCATGTTCATAGCAGCCTTATTTATAATAGCCAGAAACTGGAAACAACCCAGATGTCCCTCAACAGAGGAATGGATACAGAAATTGTGGTACATCTACACAATGGAGTACTACTCAGCTACTAAAAACAATGAATTTATGAAATTCTTAGGTAAATGGATGGATCTGGAGAATATCATCCTGAGTGCGGTAACCCAATCACAAAAGAACACACATGGTATGCACTCTCTGATAAGTGTTATTAGCCCAGAAGTTCGGAATACAGGAAGAACAACCCACAAACCACAAAAAACTCAAGAAGGAAGACCAAAATGTGGACATTTCATTCCTTCTTAAAAGAGGGAACAAAATACCCACGCAAGGAGTTGCAGAGACTAACTCTGGAGCAGAAACTGAAGGAAGGACAATCCAGCCTGATATAGCTGTCTCCTGAGAGGCTCCAACAGTACCTGACTAATACAGATGTAGAAGCTTACAACCATCCATTGAACTGATTACAAGGTCCCCAATGAAGGAGTTAGAGAAAGGACCAATGGAGTTGAAGGATTTGCAGCCCCTTAGGACGAACAACAATATGAACTAACTAGTATCCTCAGAGCTCCCAGGGACTCAACCACCAACCAAGGACTATACATGGTGGGACTGATTGTTCTGGCAGCATGTGTATAGTAGAGGATTGCAAAGTCGGTCATCAATGGGAGGAAAGGCCCTTGGCCCTGTGAAGGTTCTATGCCCCAGTGTAGGGGAATGACAGGGCCGATAAGTGGGAGAGGATGGGGTGGCAGGCATGGGGAGGGGGGAGGCAACAGGGGTTTGTTCTTGTTGTTTTTGTTTGTTTGTTTTTTGGAGGTGAAACTGAGAAAGGAGAAATCATATAACATGTAAATAAAGAAAATATCTAATAAAAAAAAGAAAGAAAAAAAATGTTCTGCATGTCAGAAAACAAGCCTTCTATAAAATTAAGATTTTTTTTAGAAGCCAAAAACCTCAAAAAAAAAAGAAAGAGAGAAAGAGAGAGAGAAAGGAAGGAAGGAAGGAAGGAAGGAAGGAAGGAAGGAAGGAAGGAAG
>JADRCC010159881.1:0-13474 GCA_019843855.1 Hylomyscus alleni | reverse complement strand
AAAGGAAGGAAGGAAGGGTATATATGTACTACTGGATGGCAGATGTATGGGTATGTAGGTCAGTGCATGGATGGATAAATGGAGAGATGGTCTTATAGTGAGGACTACCATTGCTGTGACGAAACACCAGGAAACAAAACACGCGGGGAGAAAAGGGTTTGTTTGGTTTACATATCTGAATCATAGTCCATTGAGGGAAGCCAAGGCAGGAACTCAAACTGGGCAGGAACCTGAAGGGAGGAGCTGATGCAGAGACATGGAAAAGTGGATACATGCACATATTCACAGATGTATGGAAGAATGAGTGGAGGAGGGGTTTGTGGATGGATGGATGGGTAGATGGGCGGACAGATGAATGCATGGATTCATGGAGACATAAATGAATAATTACAATACTATCATAGTCTTATACTGTTATGAATACAGAATGTCAAATGTCAAAAATCTTTAAACACCCATGTCTGTTTAGATTCAGAGCGTCCTGGAGGCAAGGACCCTAGTAAAGCCTGTGAGTCACACAGCCTGGGACAGCCTTTTCAAGGCTTCGAGACTTAGAGTCCACCTGCCTACCTCTCCACATGCACTCCTCACCCGTGGAAGAGTTAGTTACATTTGTCTCTGGTGGGAATCAAAGGAGGCGACCCACAGAAACTGCAGAGAGCGGAATACGGCAAGCAACATGGGTGCAGTCACATATAGGGGGTCTCTTTCTCCTTTCCCTTCTCCCTGTACCACAAGACAGCAACACTGATGCCATACATCAACCCTCACAACCTCAGCCGCACAGGTTCTCTCCTGCTCCGTTACTCCTATGGGTGCCAGCAAGCCACCAGTGACACAGAAAACAGCTAACTACAGTGAGCACATGCCAGGATGATTATGCTGAGGCTTCGCAATCCAGCTCAAGGAAGAGCACCCAGCAGTTAATTTTTAAAATGCTATCTATATTTAATGCAATATGAATATTTAACTCACTTAATGCAATATTTAATTTGATCTCCAATGCAAATAAAAATAGTAAACAGATCAGTTAATGATTTACACACAGGCTCTCCTGTTGTGTCATAAAGCCTTTCTCTGTTGACAATTTTCACCCTCTCTCTAAGCAGACATGCTAAAATGATCCAGCTGCTGCTTCTAAATGGGTCAGAGTGTCCTGTGGGGAGTGGGCTCAGTCAGGAAGTGGTCACAGCTTTGATTTGAGACTTAATTAAATCATATTACGCATTGGGCACTATGCTAAGACCTGGTGGGAAGAGAGAATGAACCTTTCTCTCACAGACTGCATTATACAGTGGGAGACAAATACAATTCTCTGACAGTTCAAAGGGAGACGGGGAGGAATCCTTGCATCTAGCTGTACTGAGCACTGACAAGGCCCCTAACCTAGATGGTGCAGGAAGAGATACCATCAGAACCAAGACGACCTGGAAAATGATGGGCAGAGGGACCCAGGCACCGAGAAGAGCTTGCTCAAAGGCATTTGCGAACTAAAGATCTGCGTGGTGGTTTGAATGAGACTATTATTTGAACACTTGGTGTCTGATTGGTGGTGCTGCTTGGTGAGGTTATGGAAGTCTTGCTAGAGGAAGTCCGTCACTGAAAGCTGCTCCACTTCAGTTCAGTCCCAATGCTTCCTGTGTAGATACAGATGTGATTGCTCAGCTTCCTGCTTCTGCCACCATACCTCCCCCACCATTTCGGATTCTTCCTCTGGAACTGTAACCCAGAATAAAGTCTTTCTTCTACAAAGTACACCTGGTCACAATACTGTATCACAACAAAAAAAGAAAGAAACAAATACATTCTGTGCCTCTCAAGCCCACATGTTGGGCTCTAGTGTCTTTATGGGGGAAATGATACATGACTTCATCCATGAATAGAGCTGACACTCTTGTAAGAGGAGATGTCTGTGAGCAAGCCAGAAAGTGTAGCCTCCACAGGAATCAGCCAGTATCCTAGAGTGTGGACCTGTCTGCCTCCAGTACAAGGAGAAATAAATCCTCAGCCTTTAAGCCATAGGAGATCATGGCATTTCTTTATAGCAGCCCAATCTCACAACTGTGCTAATGATAAGAGAAGTTGGGCAGGCTGAAGAACACAAAAGAGAGGCAACTCCAGGTGAGGCTCAGCATCCCAAGCCACTTGTCTAAGAGGGGACATTACCTTGGAGGCAGTGAGAATTGAGCTTAGCAGGGACATGACTGGAAGTGTGCCACAAAAGGATCATTTGGGCAGGGCGACAGTTCCACAGCAGAGAGCTATTAAAGCAATCCCGAGATAAGAGGTGTCAAAGGGAATTCGGAGAAAATGAGCAGATTATAGAACAAGAGAGAACATTGAACTGATGGGTCCTGGCACCTGGCTGAAGCATGCCAGAATGGAAAACAAAACAAGGCCCGTGTGTGAGCTTTCCAAGTGAACTACCAAGTGAGTGCATTAAGTGACTGTTAACAATCATCAGCTCTCTCACTGCCATGGCTGTCAGTGACAAGGTCACGGTTCCCACCTTGGAGACAGCCCGGAGTAAGTCTCTTCCCCTCCATATCACCTTTTAAGTCTGTTCCTGAAAACTGATGGCACTCACGAGGAGCTCAAATGATGACAGCAGATGAGGTTGATTTCATAGACTTCATCCTATGAGAGGCAAACAAACTAACACAATTTTGTGATAAATACCCACCAATAGGGAACCTGTCCAATGAGCTGGTTCCATTCCATACAGTGGAAAGTCTGTGACCATTATAAGTCAATGCACTGAACTTATTCTTAATGGGCTTAATGTATTATTAATCTCTTTGGAGTGCAGACATAATAATATCATCTTAAGCATGTTTAGGGCTTTGTTGGAGAATGAACTATACAACAGTGTTCACTCTCATCTTCTATATCTTCTTTCAGGTTTTTCTATGTTCGTTGGTTTTCCCAGGCCCATGTACTAATCAATGTGATTTTTAACATTATAAAAGTAAGCAAAAGTTAGGACATCTAACTTACTACAAACTATGTAACAAAATCTTTGAAAGCTTTAATTTCATGCTGTGAATTGTCCCTCTAAACATGAAGGGCACAGTCAAAGACTGATCATATTCTAAGACGCATGCCCTTTGCTTTGAAGAGTAAGACCAAAGTTCTCTGGCTAGTCATCTTTGACCCCATGCCTCTCCTCCCAACCACCATCATGGTCCGACCACCATTTTCTATTATCCCATTACAAGAATGGGAAACAGCCACATAAATGAAAACTATTCTGCTGAAGATCAGACATGTGTATCAAAATGAGGCCGAGGGTGATTCATCTTTTGTGGGAGGTGGAGATCTGGACAAATCAAATATTATAGAAATCTAAGAGAGGGAGGAGAACTATTGAAAATGTGTCATCTTGGATCAGGATGAAAGACAGACTCTTAGATCTTCTCCCAGGCATGCTTCTCGCAGTGTAACCACATCCTGAATGACTTGACCTTCTGTTATGAGACCAGTGTACTATATGGGCACATGCGGTGTCAGCTTGCCACACCTAGTATCACCCTAGAAGAGAGTCTCAACTGGGAACTACCCAGATCAGAGTCAGCTTGTGCGTGTGCCTGTGGGGGAATTGTCTTCACCATTCACTCGCCCAGTCTACTGTGGGTGGCACCATCCCCTAGTCTGAACCCTAAACTGTATTAAGAGCCCAGAAAGGTATCAGAAAGCAAGCAGGCGACGTGGATGAACTGATTCTATCTCTGCTCTGAACTGCAGGTGGTGAGGCTAGCGGCTTAAGCTACTCCCTTGACTTCTCTTCAGTTGTGGGCTGACACCTGGGCGTGAAAGTCCAATAAACCTTCACGTAAGCTGCTTTTGGTAAGATTATTTGTAACAGCAATAGCAATGAAACTAGGACATACTATGTGGGAGTGGGGCCCGGCTGGAGAAAATGTTCCTGCTCTGTGCTGATTCCTCTTTCATGACGATGTGAAGATGCCACATGCTCTTGGAATCATGAACTCCACCACGCCTTCCCGCACGATGGACCAAAACCTCACAAACAATGAGCAAAAGCGAACGTTTTCCTCCGTGGCCCATTTGATATAAGAGGTTAAATAATGGAGATATACAGACTGACTGAGTCGGCACTGGGAGGGAACTAGATCTGTGCGAACAGCATGAACTTGGACAAGGAACTTTTAAGAGCAGGAGGTTTGGGGATGGGGAAATGGGAATGTGGGGAATTTGACCTTGAACTTCCCAAAAGAGAAGACAGCCAGAGCTGGAAGAAGTGGTGGGAGCCAGGGAGTTGGGTGTCAACGCACGCGACATGTTGTGCATGTGCCGTGAAGGCCAGACTCCAATCATGAGATGGTCTTCTGGAAGGATTTGTAAAGTGAAATTTGTATGAGACAGAGACCAAACCCACAAAGAAGAAGAGCAAATGAAGGAAAAGAGCTGAAGCCAGATGGACAACATCCTAGCCAGAACTGGGCTTCCCTCCTTTGAGTCTTGGAACATCTTATAAATTTCGAGTTAATCTCCATCAAAAATAATTCATTCCCTTCCATCTCCAAATTCTCTAATAATCTATCACTTAGTAGGTCCCCAATAACATTCTGCCCCACGTGAGCCCTCTGAAGCAGGGGGAGGCAGAAAACGCTAATTAGCTTCAATCTAGACTAATTGCCTTTTAAACTTCTCCTATGAGCCTGCCTTGTAATGGCTTCTAAGAATCGATGTTTCATTATTTTTGTCATTGCAGAGACTGACCCTGTCGATGAGTCCTTAGGAATCAGCTCTCAGTGAGGTCCCCTCCTTCTCTACTCCCTCCCCTTGTCCCCCCCTTGCATTTTTGCCTCCTTCCTCCTTCCCCTCCTCTTCTCATTGGCATCAAAATATCATCAACCTACAGAAGAACTAAAGCTGAGCCTCAAAAATGAGGAGCCTGGGAGAGCAGGGGCTAGAGTGTGGGTCAGGAGCGAGGAGGGGCTAGAGTGTGGGTCAGGAGTGAGGAGGGGCTAGAGTGTGGGTCAGGAGTGAGGAGGGGCTAGAGTGTGGGTCAGGAGTGAGGAGGGGCTAGAGCGTGGGTCAGGAGTGAGGAGGCTGTGGCTGAGCACTCTCTACACACCAGGCCATGAGCACACCAGTGCCACGAGACCTTGTTAATCACTGCAATACACCAAGTAGCCTGGGATGTCATCTGCCCATTTTTCAGATGGAGGTGCTGAGGTTCAGAGAGACTTAACCTTGAGCTCACCATGTTAAACAGAGAAGTTACAAAACTGTACAGGTCTTACAAGCCAGGCACCCATGTGCGTCTGGTAAGGGCCTCCTGCTTGGAATTTGAAACAAAGCTCAAATGGATTCCTGAAGTATCTCCTACCCAAAAGGCGTTTGTGGCAGAGGGGTTACACAGCCCGTCTGAGTCTGACTTCAGGGATGATCCCTTCTTTATCCCTTGACTTTGATCCTTCTAGGGATCAGAAGGAGCTGGTCACATAAACCCAAACAAAACAGCACACTGGAAAGAGCAAAGAAGTGGGTAAGTGGGCAAGTGGGCTTCCGGTGCGAGAGACAATTGGTCTGCCTGTCTGAGGGACCAGGGTCTGAACACAAAGGCCCTTCCAAGGGGCTGAGTGCACTAGCTGTGTTCTCTCCCATCTGTGACAAGGTCAAAGGTATCAACAAGTAGCAAGCTAATAGCAGATCCATTTTCAGAAGTCTTTCCAGAACCCTTAGGGATGCACCCATGGCCCACAGCACAGTACTTGACTCTGGATCACCCTACTATGCCCCTTTCGTGGGCATGAGCAGGGAGGAGCCTAGAACATCCCACTGTGAGACCCCTGTCACCGCCCCTTTCCCCTCAAGCCTTTCTAAACATTTTATTCCCATCCTCCTGTGGCCCAAGCGTCTATCGCATGCAGAGCTTGTACTGGTGTGATGTTGGAGCCTGGCAAACAGTGAGCGCTCAGCAAACATTACCTCCAGTGATCCTTATGTTTACAGGGTTAATTGCAAGTACAGGGCTCTGTGGAGATGGAGGTGGAGGATGCGGGTGGACACGCAGGTACAGCTGTGAGTTCAGTATGTCCTAGCCACTGTTAATCAGATAGCGTGAAGAGTGAGGGGTTCTGGGCATGAACCCTGATAGTGTCTCTTAGATGGTCTGCAGGTTACCTCTTTCTAGCATCCCAGGAACCTACGATGTTTTAGGGTCTGCTGCAAAAACTGGGTCATTGTGGAATCAGTGAAATAAACAGACACGTAAAAACCAAGATTTGTGCTCCTAGGAATGAGAAGTGTGATTCAGAGAAGGAAAAACAGGAGCCAACCTGAGCTGGACTACACAGATGGGGAAAGGCAGAAGGGGAGATGTGCCCAGGTCAGCAGTATCAGCATCCTTAGGGAAAGAAGGGCGGAGATGGCAATGGCACACGCAAAGACCCTGTGGTAGGAGTGAGAGTGGTCAGGTGTAGAAGCAGGGGCCCTGCAGCAGAGAGAGGAGGGAGATGAATTCCAAACAGAAACTCGACCTATGTGGACTCACCTGCCTTGGGAGATAAATGTCTTGAGGGTACTCTGTCTGTTCTCACCTCTGACTTATCCAGGATGCTGAGAGCCAAGTTAGGCATGTTCACCAAACTCTGCTGAGTTTATCAAATGTGTCCCCATATCCTTGGTCATTCACAAGGCCCTCTCTGCATGGACCTCTGGCCTAAGTTCCACCAGGAGGAACCAAGAACCAAGCCAGGCCTCTTCAAGGCACTCGAGTGGTACGATTCCACTGGGCTTCACCCACACTCTTGCCAGGGCCAGAGAGGGACACAGGAGCTTGGGTGTCCCTGGATTGAAATCAATATTGCTTCTTGGGTGATTTTCCTGGGAATGCTACTGTACATGGACCACATAAAACAGTTCTCTCCAAACTTTTTATTAGACTTCAGTGAATTGCTCTGGATTGTGGGCATGTGTCTGCCCCGCACATGACATCTCCTCCCCCTGACCCAGTTAAGACATAGGTGAGTTTGAGCAGCAGAGTGGCAGAGAAGGTACTGACAGCCCCAGTGTGGTTAGTGAAGGCAGAGCCGTGATGCCAGGTTCTTCTGTCAGTCCTTCTGCTCAAAGAAATACAAGCAGAACTCTGAGAATATGCTCAAATAAGCAGTAGTCCTGCAACCCAGAGGTGACCCTCCTGGTTGAGGAACAAGAGGTCAAAGGACATCCAGAACATTTAATTCCTTCTTAAAAGGGGGAACAAAATACCCACGAAAGGAGTTGCAGAGACTAACTATGGAGCAGAGACTGAAGGAAGGGCACTCCAGCCTGATATAGCTGTCTCCTGAGAGGCTCTGACAGTACCTGACTAATACAGAGATAGAGGCTCACAGCCATCCATTGAACTGAGTACAGGGTCCCCAATGAAGAAGTTAGAGAAAGAACCAATGGAGTTGAAGGGCTTGCAGCCTCTTGGGACGAACAACAATATGGACTGACTAATGCCCTCAGAGCTCCCAGGGACTCAACCACCAACAAAGGACTATACATGGTGGGACTGATTGCTCTGGCAGCATGTGTATAGTAGAGGATTGCAAAGTTGGTCATCAATGGGAGGAGAGGCTCTTGGCCCTGTGAAGGTTCTGTGCCTCAGTGTAGGGGAATGACAGGGCTGATAAGTGGGAGAGGGTGGGGTGGCAGGCATGGGGAGGGGGGGAGGTAACAGGGGTTTGTTCTTGTTGTTTTTGATTGTTCATTAAAAAGAAAGAAAAAAGAAAAAAAAGAAAAGTATCAGTGTACCTTTCAAAAACAAAAAAACAAAAACAAAACAAAGGGCATCCAGAGCCTGGCTTAGGGACTGTCCTTCATTCACCCCGTGGTAATCAGGGTGTCTCATCCGACTCTACATGAAGATCCGGCTGGTTAGACAGAGCCTGAGACCCACCCAGGAGCATCAAGGCATTTGACCACCAGCAGACAATCAGTCACTCCGCACACAGTGAGTCTTTAACTGAGGCAATGGAAACCCATAAAAGGCCAAGTCTAGGAAAGGCAGAGGGGCGAGAGAGAGAGAGATACTGTGAGTACACACAGAGAGGCTATAAAACATGGGGAAGGTCACAGGGAAAGGGCTTACAGTCACAGCTGGTAAGTGGCAGAACCACGACTTGAACCTAGCTGGTGGTGATGGGTGTTAAGGGTTTTAATTGAATTCTCACCCAATCAAAACCCACTTGGAGATGCCATGATCATACCGTGTCCATGGATATACTCATGGGGAAAGAAGAAAGATCCCAGGCTGTGCTCTTGCCAAGAGGGTACAGGACGAAGCTGCTTCTGAAGGAAAGGTCAGGCAGGAGGTGCATGCATGGTGGGCAGCATCCTCTCTGTTAGGGTGGGCAGCTTGCTGGGTTTGGCCTGAGCCTTAGTTGGTTGGTTCGGTTTCCTGCAAAATGTGCTGGTGAGTCCATACGACCTCCATCACCAACTCCCAAAAGGAAAGACTCTATGGCTACTGTGAAGTTAGGAACCTAGGACTCAGAGGAGGTGGAAACAACCTCAGAGGGAAAGCTACTGATGGAGCTGGATATGAGCCCAGGTCTTACAACACCCAAGAGTGCAGCTCACATGGCTCAGCCAGAAGCAGAGAGCAGACTGGTCACGAGGTGTCTCCAGGCCCAAACAGTGTGCTGAAGAAGAAGGACCATTCCAGTTCTGAAAGATAGATAAGAACCAAGAGCCAGGAAAGAAACCTTTCCTGGGAGCACTTCTGGGAGTGTGGGCATGTATGTGAGGACATGTGTGTGCATGCTGTGTGGTGAATGCATATATGTGCAAGTGAACAAATATGTGCATGTGTGTGGTACTTGCATGCTTGTGGAACATGTATGTATGTGTGTGCATGTGTATGTGTGCATGTATGGTTTAAGTATGTGTGTAAATGTGTGCGTGTGTGTGTGTGTGTGTGCTATTTGCATGTATGTGGAATGGGTGCATGTGTGTGTGTGTGTGTGTGCATGTATGGTGTAAGTATGTATGTGTATGTGTTTCTGTGAGTGTGTGTGAATGTTCACCTATATGTTGTACACGTGTGTAGAGTTCAGAAGTGAACATCAGCATCTTCCTCAGTTGGTCTCAACCTTATCTTTTTCTGAGGTGGGGTCTCTGTGGACTTTCATTTCCCTGCTACCCTAGACCCTGAGATCCACCTGTGTCCTTCTCTGCCCGCCCCCAGCACTTGGGTTATGGGCACAGATTATCATGCCTGACTTTTACCATGGGTACTGGGGATTTAAACTCAGTTCCTCATGCTTCCATAGCAAGCACTTTTTCCAGGGTCCTATCTCCCCAGCCCTCTCAGGAACACTTCTGACTCCAGCAGTTTCTAGATTTTTCCACCAGGGCTCCCACATTCCATTAAAAAAAAAGCATGCATTGAGCAGGTATGTGTGTACAAGCCAGCCCCAGATTATTGTTCCTTCTACATGACAAGAAGAAGTCAGCTCCTTGACACCCATCTCCCTCTGATGCAGTCTGTCAGTGAGAAATTATTTTTCCAGGGCAAAACCTGGCTCCTTCATCCCTGTGAGCAACTTTGATGAGTGTGGTCCAGTGCTGACATCTCCAAGCGGGTCCCACCAAGTAAGAATTCCCTTTCAAACCCTTCACATCCATCTCAAAAATCAATGTGACTGTCAGTCTTCTACTTGTTAACACAATAGAAACTCTTCAAAATACATCTCCTTTTTTACTTTGTGAGCTCCTATTCAAAGCCAGCCTGAAGAGGGAAGAGAAGAAAAAGAGAAGAAACATGTTCAGTTTCATGATAACGGAATTACTGTTGGGTAGGAGCGATTTCACACACAGTGCCGCACAAACGTGCTCCTCTTTAAATAGTCTAAGCTTCCCTAGCAACAAACAAATGTGTTAAACTGCTACGTCACGCTGCCCAGCAAACATGCTTTCTGAGTAACAGGTCACTTCCTTCAAGACTATCACCCAACCCTGGCTGTCGAAGAAGGTGCTATGGAAGCAGAGAGGTGGCTGTTGGGTGCCGTGAGACCCTTCTCCCACCTCTGGGTAGGAAAATAGAGAGTTCAAGAGCAAGCTTGAAATCAAGCTGAACATCACCAATCACTGTGTTTACTGTTGTTTAGTTTGAGGGAATTCTTTGGGCTTGGTTTTTAGCCCGGGCTGGCCTCAGGCTTAGAAGACCCATGCACTCATCTCCCTAATACTGAGATAAGAAGCACATGCCACCACACCCGACTTAAATCACTGGGTTTGAATGCTATGCTTTATTCAAATGAATACCAGTCATCTGCTGGGTAGTATGCACAAGGATCCTACAGATAGCCATAAATAAGACACTTGATCGCCAACACTGGGGAGCTGATGGGTAAAAATGATACATGTAGCAGAGACAAATTTCAGGGTGTTGAGGCATTGATGGTATGGGATGTGGAGCCAGGACAGAGAGGAGGAGGAGAAAGCAAAGGAAAATATCTACCAAATAGCACAACTCTGCTAATCTTTGCCCCTCAAGGAGTCTCACGATACACGACAACTTTCCCTTCTGAAATATCACACTAGTCTAAGCCACCAAGCCTCTGTTTGGGAAGCATTAACAACAGCTTCCTAAGGGTCTCCTGGAATCAATCCATCCTGGTCCATGCCCACTCACCCCAAAGTGCAGATTTGATCATGCTGCCCGCTTGTAAAAGCCACCAGAAGAGGGGGTGGGGCATGAGTAGGAGGAGGAAGAGGTAAAGGAGGAAGAGGGGGAGAAGCAGGAAGAGGAGGAGGAAGAAAAAGAGGGGGAAATAGGAATAGTGAAAGGAAGTGGAGGATGAAGAGATGGAAGAGGAAGAGGAGGAGGAAGAAGAAAGTTGAAAGGAGAGAAGAGAAGGAAGAACTGAAGAAAAAGAAAGATGAAGAGGAGGGAGGAGGAGGGAGGGAGAAAGACATTGAAAAGGATGAGAAGGACGGAAGAGGAAGGAGGAGAGAAGGGAGCTCACTTCCTCCTTTCCCTGCATGCCAGGCCCTTGCAAGAACATGATCTTGAGCAAGCGTCTTCAGCTTCACCTTCCTCAGCTTTGATAGAACCCAGGAGGAAACTGAAAGTCCCTGCTGATCTGTCAGGACTTGTGAGAGAATGGGCCCGATGCAGGTCACTCTGCTGCCATGGGACTGTGCTGAGGAAGCAAACGCACTAGAGAGGGAGCCTCAGCTCACCTCCTTGTCTCTCCCACTGTCCGCTCCTGTCTTTGGGCACTCTGTGCAGCCAGGTCACTGGCTCCAAGGGCGTTCAGCACAGGGCCCTGAGATATCCAAGGCTCCAGGACAGCTATCACCCTTTTCCCTGAGATGGCCCATCAGAAGGGTGACTCTAGCTTCCAGACAGTGCTGCGGAGCAGACTCCTGTCTGCACAGGAGCATTGCTCGGCCTGAACTGCCAGCAGGACTGACTTTCCTCAGTATCTGATCATCTACAGCTGTCTTCCTGGCCATGCTCCCTGCTAGCTTGTGGTGGATGGAACTGAGCTAGATGTGTGAGCCACAGACTGTCACAGCCCTGAGCTGTCAGACTGGAGTCCCAATGTGGCAGTGAAATCGTGAGACACAGACCAGCCCTCCCCAGCTCTGGCAGGCCAACACGCTACACTTCCGTCTGTCACCACTTAAAGGCGTGGATCAGACAGACAACCACAGTTAATAGAACACAGAATATTTTCCAGCTCTTATTTTGAAATAATTTCTGATGGAGTCTCATTTGCCTCTGTGTCGGGGCAGACGGCGGTTTGTGAGTCAGGCTCAGCTCCCTTGGAACAACCAATCAGCAATTGGTGCTAAAACCGGTTTACTGGACTAGGCCAAGAGACACCTGAGTTTTCTCTATTAATGTGTAAAATGAAATCGTTTATGAGCTGCTGAGTGATGTGCCTGGTGCTGCTCCTCCCTCTGCTTAGTGAGCCCAAGATAGAAAGGTGCCTTTCTGAAAACTAGATGCCAGTAACATGCTAGAAATGGAAAAACAAAAAACAAAAGAAAAAAGAAAAAAAAAAAACCCTGGCAGGCTGCTAAAGAGTTAGCTAGATATTTCCTAGCACGCTCACCAGTGTCACCACCTGTAACTTCAGTTCCCAGGGATCCCATATCCCACTTTTCTGACCTCCTTGAGCACCCACATATGTGGGTATATAGTATACATACAGAGACACACAAATAAAAATAAAAATTTAATAAAATTAAATAAGCCTGAAGCTCTGAAAACCAGTTTGTTATTCTTCTAAGTAGAGAGACAGTCACCTACTCTTTAGTGTGTGTATACATGTATGTATGTGTGTGTCCTTGTACATGTGGAGGTCAGAGGTCAATGTCAGGTGACTTGCTCCATCTCTATTAACTTTATTAAGTGGAGATGGTCTCTCAGTGAACCTGACACTCGATGACTTGGCTAGAGTGCCTGGCACAGTCCCAAGGGCCCCTTGCCTGCAGCTCCCCAGCAGTGGGGTTACAAATTACCACACCATGGGTACTTTTTCATGGGGTTCTAGGGATTGAACTCGGGTCCCAATGCTCACAGAGCAAGCACTTTAGTGCAAGCTACCTCATCAGCCTCCTCTGTATTTTACAAGTGAACATTTCCCTGAAACAATAATCGTCAAGATCCATGAATTAAACACATTGGAATGCTTAATGTGGTACCTCACCTAGAATCAGTATTATAATTATTATTATTATTATTATTATTATTATTATTAGTGATTACCTTGGGGAGGTTTGTAAACTAGCAGACTGCAAGTCACATCAGGACATCAAAGCCAGCGCTATCGTCTTCTAAGGTATTCTAGGGATCAGAGTAAGCCCGTCAAAGCAACAGTTTGATTTGCATATGCCTCTCAAATGGTGTATGTCCATTTCCGGAAGCCGCTGTAAGAAGCAGCCATGGATTCATGGAGACCAGAAGCCAAGGTCAAGGAGTCAGAGCTCCCTTCCAATACTCCAGCACTGACCTGCCTCCTGCAGCTCCTGCTAGCTCCTGCTGTTCCTAGGCTCATAGCCATACCCTTACTCCAGCCTCCGCCTCAGTCTTCCCATGGTCCTCTTCTCTTCTTACCAGGAAACAAGAGCCCTAGTCCAAGAGGACTTCCTCGTCAAGCCCTAAACCAACCTCCTCTCCCAAGACTCCATTTCTACATTACGGCCAACACCCACCACAGAAGGTGGTCTGGGCACTTCCTCAGGGGTCAGGTGTCTAAGTGAGCAGCACGCCTGGATGTGTTTGGCTAGAAGCCACCACACAGAAGCTTCTGAGTCATCACACAGCTGGAGAGCGCCTTTTGTCATCCTTGTTCCTGTAAGTGACCCCAGTGAACTTGATGTTCACTCAGCTAGACTTGAGGAGAACCTTCTCTTTGATCTGTTGTCAGCCCCCTACCTGGGGTGAATAGACATTTGCTCAACTCCTCAGGAAGTAAAAAACGCTGGAACCCCTCCCCCC
>JADRCC010159878.1:7500-10459 GCA_019843855.1 Hylomyscus alleni | reverse complement strand
GTGTGTGTGTGTGTGTGTGTGTGTGTGTGTGTGTGTGTGTGTGTTGGACACAAGTGTGGTCAAAGAACAGGAACCAATCTCACGACAATTGTGAGTCAGCTCACCAGATCATTTTATTACATTAGATAAGAGAATTTAAAGCATTCTTCCTTTAATGCAGTGGGACCTGTTTTAACGGCATTATCTAGAAGATATTGCTTTTCTTATTAAAAAAATATATATATAAGGTATTTGAAAATTGAGTGCGCAAACCTAGTTCATGTAATGGACCCTAAAGAATTTGTCTATGTAAGGCAAACGGATTACATAGGAAACAGGCAGTTTGTGCCTGAGGCAAAATTTGTAAATTTTCCTAATTCTAATTTTCAGTATTACATGTGTCTATTTGAGTATTCGTATTCTATAGTCTTTCTGTCGGCTGCTCTCTCCTCTTGAGAATTTTTAAATTAATTCATTAATAAATTTACTTTATATCTTGACTGCAGTTTCCCCTTCTCTCCTACCTGCCTCCCCTCCCCTATCCAGTCTCTACCCTCCCACCCCCTGCCAACTCCTCTTTTGAGAATTTAATAAAAACCAATACTTCTTTTCAGGAAAATAAATGTATGCACTGATTCAGTCACACACTGAATTTCAAATTCAGAGCACACTCATTCTCTGCAGCATATTTGACCTTGAGGTAAAGGACAGGAATGAGTCTTTCAATAAAGTAAATACTTCTCTCCATAAATACAACGCCAGCCCCAATGCAGCTCACAGCCTGATGGTGTGTGCTAAAGCTCTGCCTGTTACATTACTTGATTTATCTCTGTGTCCAGAATTGCTCAGAGCCTCCTTTGGAAAGTAGCATGTAAACTCCCTCCTGGACACTGTGGAGTTGGAGCTGGTGAGGCCAACATTGTCCTACACCTAACAGCTGCATAGCTTAGTATAGGTGATTGACACGTGACTATTTGGATGCTCCAGCATCTCTCTAGATCAATGTCTCGTCCGGCAGATTGTGACCCTTTGGGGAGTTGAATGACCTTTCCAGGCGTCACCTAAGATAACTGGAAAACACAGATAATTATATTACAATTCATAACAGTGGCAAAATTATAGTTAAGAAGTAGCAACGAAAATAAATTTATGGTTGGGAGTTATCACAACATGAGGAACTGTATTAAGAAGGTCATACAGCATTAAGAAGATTGAGAACCACTGTTCTAGACACTCAAAGACACCCTATAGGAGACATTCAGAAACCCCAGTTATGTCTAATCCCCATGTGGTTGTTCCTGGTCATCATTATCTGGGTGATTCCAACTTATTGGTACCACTTCAAAATTTTAGAAGACACATATACACAAAACACACACACACACACACACATACACATACACACATACACACCACCAACAACAACAACAATAAAACATTGTATACAAAAATTTTTAAGACCGAAGTCAGTGTATAAGTTTTAGTGACACTGCCAAGAGAGGCAACAGGCCATCTGAATCATAGAATATTCCAAAGCCCTTTGAGTTTGGGGCTTCTTTTATGAGGTCCAAGAGGAGAAGGAGCTTGTTGCTAGGAGCATGGCATGAATGGTTCTGTTTTGCTTGATAGAGACTTGGGTTAGGTAAGCATTTCTCTACTACCAATTTCCCATAATGCATCTGATTTTACTCATATCTACCCTGAGCCATACATAGGAACAAGGTGGACAATAGGGGATCTTTCTTGAAATTTCATTCAGACAATGCGGTTTTCCTTATTAGTCATACGCCCTAAATCACTCCAGACCTGCCTGGCCCACCACCTTGGTATCAAAATCTGTTCTGGGGCATGAATAGAGAAAGTGTGTTACCATAAGATTGTTAAGAGGAGTGACTAGTTTTAATTGTTTAAATAAAATAGGTGCAGATGTAAAAAGGCTGAAGCCGGTAGGCACATCTCAGGTTGCTAAGTGCATCTTAAAGAAATGGATGTGTTCCATGCCCAAGCTAACTAGAGTCCCAAGATGCTGTGCTATTCCTCCTTCCTCCATTGTTGTCCTCCCCACTGGTGCCATGATTAGAAGCATCTCCATAACAATCTTGAGCTAGGACAGAATAAAAATCTCAAATATAAGTTGCCACTTCTGTGGAAACCAGAGATCTAACACCAAATGCTTTCTTAAGTTCTCTCGGAAGTGACAGCATCCAGAAGAAACAAGAGCAAGGGGCCAAGACCTTGAGACTCCTGTAAAAGCAGCACTTCTTCGGTGCCGGACCATGACTTTGCTGAAAAGATGCGAACCCTGTTTACAAGCTCATAAATGCCCTTCAGAGAAGCCACAGGTTTAGGATGCACTGAGAAATTTCTCAGTTTTAACACTCTATGATTCATCCGCTTTCAACTTCTGCTGTAAGTAGAAATGCCTGTGTGTTTGCTTTGCTTTGCTTACACTTCTAGATAAAATGACAAGAAATACATGTTTGCATAAAATGTATGGTCATAATCACAAGGATTTTTCATAATCACGTGTCTGTCCAGGAAACTCAATGAAGAGAGCAAGCGGATCCTGAGCAAGATCCTGGGGATATCCAGAGGACGTGAAGTGGTAAAATTATTGTATTTTTTCCCATTTATTTTTTATTAGATATTTTCTTTATTTACATTTCAAATGGGATCTCTTTTCCCTGTTTCCCCTCAAAACAAACAAACAAATAAACAAACACTGTTTCTGCTCTCCCCTCCGCCCCCACTCACCAACCCACCCTCTCTTGGTTCCTGGACCTGGCATTCCCCTACACTGGGACATAGAAACTTAACAGGACCCAGGGCCTTACCTCCCATTGATGACCGACTACTATATCCTCTGCTACATTTGAAGCTGGAGCCATGAGTCCCACCATATGTATTCTTTGGTTGGTGGTTTAGTCCCTGGGAGCTCTGAGGGTACTGGTTAGTTCATATTGTTGTTCGTCCAAAGGGG
>JADRCC010159878.1:0-5000 GCA_019843855.1 Hylomyscus alleni | reverse complement strand
GGAAGAAAGGCAGGCAGATGGATTGTCGGGGCCCTCTTGACCAGCAAGACAGGACACGACCACGGGTCTTCCTTAAGCAGTTTATTTAGGTCCTATTATACATGCTTACTTCTTCTAGCTAGCTAGCTTCTTGATGTTACAAGCTTATTCTGGCTAGCCCCTTGATGTTACATGCTAGCTCTCCTCTACTTCTCTGGTGGTTCTCTGGTGGTGTCTGGTGGTTCTCTGGTGGTGGTTCTCTGGTGGTTCTCTGGTGGTGGTGTCTGGTGGTGGTCCTGGGATATGCCCACAGACCTAAATACCTTGTGCCCGCCAACCCCTGCAGGCCACGTGGGAACAGCAGATAGGTCACACAATGCGGAAGCGGCCAGAGACAGCAAGTGTAGCCAATTCAGGACTTATCTCAAGAGAGCGCTCACTTTCGGGATAGTGGAAGGCGGGAACCAGCTGGTACACCGCAGCTCTCTACAATGGATGGCTGGGTGGCCAGGCAAACAGACAGGACAGACAAAATTTTAAAATGTCAAAATCCACATATTTCACTAACTTACCTTCCACATTGGTACTAAGAGAAGTATTCTCTAGAACATCTGTGAGGAAGTGGCTAGTGAGTTCACTCGCTACAGCAAATCAATCCTGAATATATAAACATCAGTAAGAAAAAATCCTAGACAGATCTTCAGCTAGTATTACATTAGTTATTTTCATACATTAAGATCAGGATCGTTTAGGTCTAAAAGATAAAGTTTTTGAACTTAAAAAAAAAAGAAAATAAAAAATTATGTGTTTCTGCCAGTGCAAATGTACCCAGAGTCCCAGGAAACAGAACCACAGGACTCTAGACAAGAGAGTTGTGATGGGAAAAAAAAAAAAAACCTGTGCAGTTATCCCAGGGTAAAGATTGCACAAGCCCCTCCTACCATAGCGCATTAGCCCTAAAATAGGCAACAGGTGAATTTCCTGTGTCAGTGGGGACTGAGGTAACTTCCAAAAGACAAGTGTGTCACTGTAATAGCATGAGCTCCCAAGGGTGGCAGCTAGCATGGTAGAGTTTTTTTTAAACTCTTCATTCTAAAAAAGAGCACCATAAATATCATGAGAGGTAGAGAGATGCTGGCAGAGGCACAGACAGATGCTCAGACATACAGACAGACAGAGAGACAGACAGACCAAAAGGAAGGGAGGAAGGGAAGAAGAGAGAGGAGGGAAGGAGGGAAGGAAGGAAGGAAGAAAAGAAACAAAGGAAGGAAGGAAGGAAGGAAGGAAGGAAGGAAGGAAGGAAGGAAGGAAGGAAGGAAGGAAGGGAGAAAAAGAAAAAAGGAAGGAAGGAAGAAGAAAATAAGGAAGGAAGAAGGAAGGAATGAAAGAAAGACAGACAGACAGACAGACAGACAGAAAGAAAGAAAGAAAGAAAGAAAGACAGAAAGAAAGACAGACAGACAGACAGCAAGGTGAAAGACCATTCAGACAAGAAAAGAAAGAGGATATGAAATGTGAAAACAGGGAATGTAATTTCCCAGCACATCTTCTAGGAGGAAAAAAAAAAGAAAAACATTAAAAGATCCTAGCTAAAAACAGAATTGCAGGGTGAAAGCTGAAAAGAATGGAAAGCCAGAGTCATCAACCTGTCCTGATGAATGACATGCCCTAGCCTCCCCTGAAACCAAAGGTACCCTGGGGACAAAGAGAAATGAAAGCCACCAGGGGCAACTCCAGAGACACGTGAGTTATCACGGATAAACCTGAACAAAAGGAGCAGGTGCTCCACAGAGACAGGCCACCCCTGCCCTCGCTGGAATGAGAGCTCCGGGTGTGATCGTGTTCTCTTTATTTCTTAAGCAAAGGAAAAGCTGTGTCTCTTGTACTCTTCGAATCTCGTGAGGTAAACATTCATACGGATTCAATTATAACGGTCACTATGCTTCAGACAATTCGTTTGTCTGCCCTCTCAGTCTTTTTCCCCACTCCAGTATCACACTGGTGTTGGGTGGACCCGGTTCTCATCCGGTCAGCTCAGACCGCAGAACTGTTTTCTACAACATTAGCAGAAAGGGTGAATAATGATGGCAGTTGTATAGCAGTTGCTTTGTGTCAAGAACTGCTCCTAGTCCTTTAATTGTATCAAGTCATTTCTACCTCACAAGGTCCCCCGGAAGTAAGTCCTATCCTATCCCATCATGCCAGGCAACACCAAATCACAGGAAGTAAATCACAGGTCAGAAGAGACAAACCCACATCAGGACCCAGGCAAGCTGTAAAATCTGGGGGTCAATATGACATCTTTTTGAGTCAGTTTTACACAATCTGGCACGCATTCATTTAAAGCTTACTTATGATTTCATGACGTCATAAAATGAACTATGTGCTGTCCTTAATTTGTAGGTTTACCCTATTGCTAGGCAGGCATTTTGAAAGAGACTACTGAAGTGGGGAGACGGTTCAGGAACTAAAGTTCTTATCATGCAAAAATGAGAACCCAAGGTCAATCTTTAGACTCTGTGTGGAAAAAGTCCAGTACAGTATGACATTCTTATAATCCCAGAAATAAAGAGGAGAAAGAGGAGAATCACCAGGACTCACTGGTCAACCAGTGCAGGCTCTCTGCAGGCAGAACCAGGCGAGAGGGAGGGAATCTGGTCCAGCCGAGCCTCTCTCCAGGCTGAGCGAGATGGTGAGTGTCCCGGCTCGGATCTCCTGCCTCCAGAGAATAACTACCCCAAGCCTGGAGTCTGTCAAAGCAGGAACTCATTTTTGATGTTTTTTTTAAAGGGTTGAGAGAGGAGGTAGAGTTTTCTGCTGAGGTGAGATGACATAGGGGGAAGGGAAAGTTGACTAAGAATATGGGGTGACTGATGGAGCCAACAAAGTTACTCTACAGCAGCAGGAGCTAGGCAAAGGCAGGTTTAAGCAGGTGATGCTGAGTCACTCCAGTAGGGAAATGACTGAGACAGTTTACAAAACTTGAACCAGGCTCCGGTTTGCCCTCAAGGCCCAAACCAGGGCCAAATAGGGCCCAATAAACCAGACTAATCAATTTTTCAAGTTCTAGACTAATGAGAGACAAGGTCTCAAAAAATAAGGTGGACATTGTCCTGAGAAGTGGAACCCAAGGCTGAATTCTGGGCTCCACATATATGTGCAAATACATAAATACGTCCTGACATGCATTCATACATATGCAAGCACACATTAAAACAACACTATGACAGTTAGGTCAAGGCTTTATCACACTCCTTATCAAAGAAGATACTTAGGTGGAAGAAGTCTCCAAGGTATAAACATTCCAGGAATGTGCCTGACAGCTGCAGGAGGTTTTACTAAATGCTTGATGGATGATCAAAGCCACAGCTCTGACAACAGCAAATGCATCCAAGGCATGTAGAGTGACATGGATATGCAGTCACTTCTTTGTCACCCACGGGAATGTAGAGCAATATTGCCACTCTGGAAGACAGCTTGGAATGTCTGTATAAATAGACTTAATTTGCAACCAGAAGCCGAGTTCCTTGAGATCTAGCTGAAAGGATTCAAGGACTCATGTCCAACCAGAAATTTGCACGTGAATTTTGATGATAGCTTTATTCACATCTTCCCAAACTTGAGAGAAACCAAAATTCTTTAGTAGATAGTAAGCTTACATTCTGGAAGTGAGATGTTAGTGCTAAAACTGGAAGAGCTGTCGCATCATTGAAAGGCATAAAACAAATATAGATGTGTATTTCTAAGGGGCAGAAGTCAATCTGAAAGGTTTGCATAACGTTCTCAAACTGTAGAAAATTCAGGAAAAATGAAATATAAAACAGTGAAAACATCAGGGTTTCCTGAGGAGAGCTAGCAGGGTGGGGGTGGTCATGGTAAAGAGGTGAAGGATGGGAAATGAGGCCAGGAAAAGCAAAAAATAAGATTGCGTATACAATGATAATGGCTAGGTCTCATCATTCTCCGAACTCAAAGTATATGGAACTGAGAGTGACATTTGTAAATTATGGGCTCTGCAATGATAGGGATATGATAGTGAAAGTTCATTGATTATAATAAGAAATATTTAAATGAAAATGCGATCAGTGACAGAGACATGGCTCAGCAAGTAGGGACACTTTCTGTCATCGAGCAATGACCTGAGTCCCATCCCGGGCCAACCGCATAGAAAGAGAGAACTGACTTTGGCAATCAGCTTGGCCAAGTCCTTTTCCTTCTCACTCTATCCTAGGTAAGAATGTGGAACTAATGCCCGTCTACAGTCACCGTGCTTCACCAGTCTGTCAGCAAAGTGACTGTAAGAACCAGCATGATGGATCCTCTTATTTGTTCCCAGGTGCCATGCTGTAGGCAGGAAAGAGTTCTAAGCAGCAAGAATCCATCCTTCTGCTCGGTTATCTTCATTTTCGTATACGCTCCTGATACCTGCACTTACATTTTAGGTCGACAGGGATACACACGTAGTTGTGATGGAGAGGTTGAGAGAGAGAATTTGCAAAGGGAGTGGGGGGGGGGCGGGTGCTCTGTATACCTTCCTCTCAAGATAACCAGGAATCGAGAACTGCTCAACTTATTATCACTCTTATTTTAAAATGTCTCTCTTTCTCTCTCTTTCTCTGTGTTTGTGTCTCTGTCCTTGATTGTGATGCATGGGCATCTTTCTACCCTCCCCTTGCTCTCAGACTCCACTCTCTCTGTCTCTCTCTGATTGTCTCTGTCTCTCTGCCTGTCTGGATTGTCTCTGTCTCTCTGCCTGTCTGTCTCTCTGTATGTCTCTGTTTCTCTATCTCTCTGTCTTTGACTATGCAATGTGCAGGTGTCTCTCACTCCTCTCCTTGCTCTCACTCTCTCTGTCTGTGTCTCTCTGTCTTTCTGTCTCTGTGCATGTGCCTGACTGTCTTTCTCTCTGTCTATCTCTTTCTCTTCCCTTCTGACTTCTACCCTCTCTGTCTGTGTCTGTCTGTACATGTGTTTCTCTCTCTCTCTCTCTCTCTCTCTCTCTCTCTCTCTCTCTCTCTCTC
>JADRCC010159873.1:0-11619 GCA_019843855.1 Hylomyscus alleni | reverse complement strand
AAAAAACAAAAAACAAAACAAAACAAAAACAACAACAAGAACAAACTCCTGTCCTCTCCAACCTCCCCCTGCTCGCCACCCCACCCTCTCCTGTTTACTGGCCATGGCATTCCCCTACACTGGGGCACAGAACTTTCACAGAGCCAAGGGACTCTTCTCCTATTGATGACTGACTTGGCCATCCTCTACTATACATATTCTGCTGGAGCAATTAGTCCCACCATGTGTGCCCTTTGATTGGTAGTTTAGTCCTTGGGAACTCTGAGGGTACTAGTTAGTTCATATTATTGTTCGTCCTAAGGGGCTGCAAACCCTTCAGCTCCTTGAGTCTTTTTTCTTGATCCTTCATTGGGGACCCTGTACTCAGTTCAATGGATGGCTGTGAGCCTCTACTTCTTTATAAGTCAGGTACTGTCAGAACCTCTCAGGAGACAGCTATACCAGGCTGGATTGTCCTTCCTTCAGTCTCTGCTCCAGAGTTAGTCTCTGCAACTCCTTCCATAGGTATTTTGTTCCCCCTTTTAAGGAGGAATGAAGTTACCACATTTTGGTCTTCCTTCTTCTTGAGTTTCTTGTGGTTTGTGGATTGTACTTTGTGTACTCCGATCTTGCGGGCTAATGTCCACTTATCAGAGAGTGCATACCATGTGTGTTCTTTTGTGATTGGGTTACCTCACTCAGGATGATATTCTCCAGATGCATCCATTTCCCTAAGAATTTCATAAATTCATTGTTTTTAATAGCTGAGTGGTACTCCATTTTTATAGATGTACTACAATTTCTGTATCCATTCCTTTGTTGAGGGACATCTGGGTTGTTTCTAGTTTCTGACTATTATAAATAAGGCTGCTATGAACATGGTGGAGCATGTGTCCTTATTACATGTTAGAGCATCTTCTGGGTATATGCCCAGGAGTGGTATAGCTGGGTCCTCTGGTAGAACTATGTCCAATTTCCAGAGGAACCGCCAAACTGATTTCTAGAGTTGTACCAGCTTGCAATCCCACCAGCAATGAAGGAGTGTTCCTCTTTCCCCACAACCTCTCCAGCATCTGCTGTCACCTGGGTTTTTATTCTAGCCAATATGACTGGTATGCGGTGGAATCTCAGAGTTATTTTGATTTATAGCCATGGTTCTTATGACCAGCCTACCAACTGACATACAAAATAGGACATTGACCCTTGGGTGACCATAGCCTCGAAAGCTGCTCTTGTACCCCTCCCCCTCCGGGTTCTTGCAGTCATTTAAGAAACATCTAGGCCTAGGGTAGGGAAGCAGCTACATATTACTTACATAGTAAGTAATTCCAGCACTTACTATGTATCCTCTAGGGGGGCCTAGTGATGACTTGAGCCTCTAGCTTGGCTGGAACTTTTGGTTATTAAATTATTCTTGGGACACTGGTACAAATAATTTAATAACTCCCCAGTGGGTGCTGTGATGTCTTTGAGCATATATTTTAAGGGATCTTCATAAATATTGCCAGCAGTCTGGTACATGGAAAAAGGTCCACATGTTCCTACATCACTGGCCTGTTTTCACGTCCTGTGTGCTCAGTTTGTGTCATAGGCCTAAACCTTCCTGGACAAACTCATTTTCTGTCACCATGATCTTATGCCACTGCTGCCAGCTTTCTTATTTATTCTATTGTGAAAATGAACCACATTTTCTGTATCTATTCTTTCGTTGTGGGACATCTAGGTTGTTTCCAGCTTCTGGCTATCAAAAATAAGGCCACTATGAACATAATGGAAGATATGCCCCTGTGGCATGGTGGGATATCTTTGGGGTATATTCCCAAGAGTGATATTTCTGGGTCTTCAGATATATCTATTTCCAATTTTGTGAGGAACCTCCAGATTGATTTCCAGAGTGGTTATACCAGGTTGCAATCCCACCAGCAATGGAAGAGTGTTGCTCTTTCTCCATATCCTCACCAACATGTGTTGTCACCTGAAGTTTTGATCTCCACACCTTCTAATAGTGCCACTCCCTGGGATGAGCACACACAAACAGCAACAGCAACAACAACAACAAAACCCAGCTACTATAATCTCTATAAACTTATTTTATTAAGGACAATTATGAGCATGCTTCTGTATACTAAGCCTCAGAAAAGAATGCAGATATGATTTTGTATAGTGAAAAACACAATATTGAAAAATTTCATTCTTCTAAGAGCTAATTATCTTAATAATTATATTGATTTAGTTAATGAGCTACTGGACTCTTTACAACAACAGGAAGTATTCATTAGATACTTCATGATTCTTTTCTGCATCATGTCTAGTATTTAGATTTTCTTTTATATTTTAATGGAAACAAATTATTCATCAATTTATACTTGATAGTCTAAAAGAAAAAAAATAAAGTGATAGGGATAATATACATCGGTTTATATTGCGAAATTGTTTCTTCACACACACAAAAAATGCAATTTTACTATGAGAAAGAGATCTTTTAAGCTAAGAACCTTCAGAACTGAAGTTAGTAAACTCCACATGCTGCTGTTTCAGAGAAAAAAGGAAGTAGACTGTTTCAAAAGTATTTCAACACTAAATATTGCCCTTGATGTATCTAATCTCAAACAATCCTTACAAAGAAATACGGGAAAGCAAATAAGTTTTATTGCTTTTGGTTCTATTTTCAATGCTACTATACTTTTAAAAACAATATGTACCAGTAGCTGTTAGTATACAGATCACAGACCATTGATTACTTCTCTTTCTCAGAAAACAGGGCACATTGCTCTGCATCCTCCCTATTTCTTGCAATTTTTTTTCTTATGTATCTGCACAAGCCAGACCACATTCCTATTCATAGTCTGTACTTTTTGGAACACCTGCTTGGCCAAACTAAAATATGTGATATGAAATTTTCTGGCACTCTCTGGAAATCTATGAAAGTAAGAAAAGTTATTTTGTCTTCTAAGTTTGTTAAGGGAAACCAAAAGATATATCTTTATATTTAGGACCATACTATGTTGTTCATCCTGGTTATCTTTCCTATTCACTCATTTTAAGCTTTCTCTTCTAATGGAACTCCTACCCAGGGTATTGCAAGAAAAAACTCTTACGTTAAAGCCCCCTTTCATGTTTTTGTTTCTGGTAACATGTTGTATCCCTCTTAATATTTTAAAAATGTTCTATATCAATGCCTAATATTTGACTCCTGTGGTCTCAAGGTTCTTTCTTCTATGAAAGCTGTCTTTGAGGTATAATTCTTTTCTGTATCTTTCCTAAAACCAACCTACCTGATACATCTGATTATATAATATACATGTATAATTTATAGCAATACTTAGCATATTATTTAATTAACAGCTTTTTAAAGTAGAGTAGAATATACCACACTAGTGAGATTTAAGGGATCTTAAGTGTTATAGTGAGCTGGGTCTCAATTACCTTTAACATCACTAAAAGAATGATACTGAAAATAATGCTTTCATATGGTGTCTGATGCATTCAATACTTTGCTTACCAAGCACAGATTATGAGACTGAATTTAACTATTTACTTTTATCAGTTCCTTATATTATATATTTTCCCTTTGGTTCTACAGAATATTTCATAATTTAACATTAACGGATTATATTCTTTTGAAGTATTTCTATTTTAACAAATTTATGTTTACATGGATTTAAAAGTTCAGTCAGGTTTGTAATAACTTCCTGATATTGGTAAAAATTATAAGAATAAAGTTCAGAATATTTCAGACCAAAAATTTTACAAAGTCTATCACAAATAATATATAGCTATTGATGCTATAGCATTTCCATGTAAGATAGGAAAGATGACAACTGTGGTGGTAAAAATTGAGTAAGAATGTACCCCATAGTCTCAAATGTTGAATGCTTTGCCCTTAGGGAGTGGCACTGTTACCAGACATGGTCTTTATAGAGTAGCGATGGCCTCTGTGGAAGATGTCACTGTGGAAGCAGGCTTTGGGTCTCCTATGCTCAAGCTTCACTTAGTGTGGTACACAGTATTGTGCTGCCTAAAGATCCAGATGTAGAAATCTCAGCTCCTTCTCCAGCACCACATCTGTCTGGATATTGCGCTGCTTCTCACTATGATGATAATGGACTAAACTTCTCAAATTGTAAGTGCAACTCAATTCAAATGTTTCGTTTTTTATTGTGATTCATTAATTTATTTACTTTACAAAACAATATCAGTCTCACCTCTCCTCCCAGCACCCCATCTCACAGATGTTCCCCCTAATTCTTTCCTTCTCATCCCCTCTTATACTTCACCTCACCTTCTGCCCCGCCATGGTACATTAAGTAAATGCAATACTAGGCACATCTTCTCTCAGTGAAGCCAGACAAGGCAGTCCAGTTAAAGGAACAGGATCCACAGGCAAGCAGGCAAGGAAGCAAGCAGGCAAGGAGGCAGGTAGGCAGGGATCTGCTTCAGGGACAGCCTCTACTCAAGTTTTTGGGGGATCACCAAGAAGATCAAGCTGCACATCTGTTACATATGTGCAGAGGTCCTAGGAACAGGCACTGTTTCCTCTTTGGTTGGTAGTTTGGTCAATGGTGGCTCCCACATGTCCAGGTTAGTTGACTCTGTTGGTGTTCCTGTGGAGTCCTTGTCCTCTTTGTGTACCTAAATCCTTCCTCAACTCTTCCATTAGACTCCCTGAAGTCTATCTAATATTTGGCTGTGGATCTCTGCATCTCTTTCCATTGGCTGCTGGGTGGAGCCTTTCAAAGGATAGTTATCCTGGGTTCTTGTCTGTAAATGTAACTAAGTATCATTAATGGTGTCATTGATTGGTTTTTACCCATGCATGGGGTCTCAATTTGAGCAGTCATTTGTTTGACATGCTCTCCATCTCTGCTTTATCTTTGTCCCTATACATCATGTAGGCGGGATATCTTTTGGGTCTAAGGGTTTATGGGTGGGGTGCTGTCCTTGTTCCTCCACTAGGAGACATTCCCGTATACAGGAATTGGCCATTTCAAGATCCATATGCCCCACTGCTAGGAGTCACAGCTAGAGTCACTTTCATAGGCTCCCAGGAGGCTTCCTCCATCCTAGGTCTCTGGCAAGTTCTAGTGCTTGCTGACCACCCACCGCAGATTTCCATTTTCTCTCCCCTCTCCCTATCCCCACATATGATCTTCCCCACGCGCACACCCTGCTCCCCTCCCCACGTCCTCTACTGCCCAGTTCCTACCTCAATCCATACCCATATCTATTTTCTTTCCCCTACTGAGAAAGGTTCAACCATCCTTCCTACAGCCCTTTTTATTATTTGGCTTCTTTGCCTCTGTCGATTATAGTGTGCTTTACTTGAGCTTTATGTCTGATATCCATTTATCAGTGAATACATACCATGCTTTTCCTTTGGGATCTGGGTTACCTTACTCAGGTTATATTCTAGTTCCACTCATTAGTCTGAAAAATTCATAATATCTGTTTTTAATACCTGAGTAGTATTCCCCTGTGAAAAGGAACAACATTTCTATTTATTTATGATTAATTTGAAGGAAACCTAGGTTACTAGTTTGTGGATTATCAACAAGTCTGCTATGAACATAGTTGAGGAAATGTGCTTGTGGTGTGATGGAGCATTGTTTGGTTTTATGCTCAGGAGCAGTATAGCTGAGTCTTCAGGTATAACTATATTCAACTTTTTTAAAAAATGCTAAATTGATTTCCAAAGTGGTTGTATAAGTTTGCACTCCCACAAGCAATGAAGAAGTGTTTACCTTGCTCTATGTTCTTGCCACTATGTGCTGTCCAGTGAGTTTTAGATCTTAGCAATTCTTATGCTTATAAGGTAGAATTTGAGAGTCAGTTTTATTTCAATTTCCTTAAGAGCAAGGATATTAAACATTTCTTTCAGTGCTTCACTGCCATTTGGTATTACTCTAATAACAATTCTGTACTCTGGTGTTCAATTGGGTTATTTGGTTTGTTAATGTTTAACTTCTTGAGTTATTTATATATTTTAGATATTAATTTTTTTTCAGATATAGAGTTGGTAGAGAACTTTTCCCAATCTGTAAGTGCTCATTTTATCCTATTGATAGTGTCCTTTGACTTACAAAAGCTTTTCCATTTCATGAGGTCTCATTTATTAATGGTTAATTTTTGTTCTATTAAAATTATTCTCTCAAGTTGTATGTTGAGATATGTGATCCAAATTGACTTGGATTTTGTATAGTGTGATAAATATGGATCAATTTGCATTATTCTACATGAAGACATAGTTAGACTAACACCATTTGTTGAAGATATTTTCCCTTTGCCACTGTATTGTTTTGGCTTCTTCATCAAAAATCAAGTGTTGATGAATGTGTGGGTTTATTCCTGGGTCTTCAATTCAATTCCAGTGATCCACCTGTCTGTTTCTATACCAGTGCCATGTAGTTTTTATTACTATTGTCCTAAGTATCTCTTGAAGTCATTGATACTGGGTTATTGAAAAGATATTGTTTAAACTTGGTTTTTTTTTTTTTTCATGGAACATTTTTTTTCTAGTAATAGAGATTGTAAATTTTGCTAGGCATACTGGCCTTGCCTGTCATATCTGATCAACTAGGGTCTGTAAGACATCTGCCTAGACCTTTCTAGCATTTAGAGTTTCTGCTGAGAAGTTGGGTAAAATTATGTTAGGTCTGACTGAATATATTATTTGACCTTTTCTCTTGAATCTTTTAATGATCTTGCATTGTTCATTACAGTTACTGTTTTGATATTATGTGGTGGGATAAATTTGCTTTCTGATTCAATTTGTTTGATGCTTTGGAAGCTTCTTGGATGTTTATAAGGATTTCTTTCTTAAGTTTAGGGAAATTTTCTTCTGTCTTGGTTGAAAATATTTTGAGGGACTTTGGTCTGGAAATCTTCATCTATTCCTTTTATTATGTTTTATCTGTTTTATTAATTACTTTTTTAATAGTCCAGTTGTCTAGAAAATCACCTATTACATCAAGATTTTCCAGTTTTGAAGAATATATGTTTTTGTAGTAGGATCTGATGATTTTTTTTTAATTTCATCTGTTTGTGTTTTGTTATATCTCCCTTTTACTTCTGATTGTGTTATTGGACACTATCTATCTATGCGCCCTTTACTTAGTTTGGAAAGGGGTTTATAGATCTCATTGATTTTCTCAATGAATCAACTTGGTTTCCTTGATTCATTGTGTAATAATCTTTGTTTCTAGTTGGTTGATTTCAGCCATGAGCTTGACTATTTCCTGCTATGTATTCCTCTTGGGTGTGTTAGGTTCTTTTTTGTTCTAGGGCTTTCAAGTATCCTGATAAGTTGCTAGTATTGGATCTCTACACTTTTTTTCCTTTGTTCTTTCTTTCATTCGTTCTTTTTTTTAGTATAAAATAGAGTTTAGGGCATGGTGAAGGGAGTTATGAGAGTGGTAGAGGCAGAGAAAGGCAGAGAGAAGGAGAGAGTAGAGAAGAAGAGGCAGGCCATGACCATGTGGAGAGAGAGGGGAAGAGAATGGGGAGAGAGGGGGAGCAAGGGGACAAGAGACAAGAGTAAGAAAGAGAAGAGGGAGCAAGCATCCCCTTTTATAGTGGGCCAGGCCTATCTGGCTATTGCCAGGTAACTGTGGGGAGGAGTATACCTGGCTGTTTTCAGGTAATTGTGGTAGTGGAGTTTAGACATAATCCTAACATTCCTCTGTTTTGGTTTAGTTTAAAAAGAAAAAAAAAGTAGAGGGCATGGGGAGGGTAGTTAAGAGAGTAGTAGAGGCAGAGAAAGGAGAGAGTTGGGAAGTAGGGGCTGGGTGTGATCACTTAGAGAGAGGGGAAAGTGAATGGGTGGAGAAGGGGAACAACCTCATACAGGTAGTGGGAGTGGGGAGAAAATAGAGGGTTTCCAGAGGAGACACCTGGAAAGGGGATACTATTGGAAATGTAAATAAAGAAAATATTCAAGCAAATATACAAAAAACTCCAAAAATTCTAAAAAGTCTTTAATTTCTTTCTTTATTTCTTCTATGATGAATTTGTCATTGGGTAGAGCATTCTGCTTCCATGTGTATGTGGGCTATATGTTGTTTTTGTTGTTATTGAAGACCAGTTTTATTCCATGATGATCTGGTAGGATGCATGTGATTATTTCCATCTTCTTATATTTGTTGAGGCCTGTTTTGTGACCAATTATACGGTCATTTTTGGAGAAGGTAGCATGAGGTGTTGAGAAGAAAGTATATTCTTTTGTTTTAGGAAAAAATGTTCTATCCATATCTATTAAATCCACTTGGTTCATAACTTCTGTTAGTTTCACTGCATCGCTCTTTAGTTTCGACAAATCTCCACAATACCCTCATCCCACATTCACCCTCTCCTCCCTCCCCTTTGCCTCTATAAAGGTGCTTCCCATCCATCTACCCTTTCCTGTCCACCACTGCAGCATCCCCCTACTCTGGAGCATCAAACCTCCACAGGACCAATGTCTTCCTTTCCCATTGATGTCAGGCAAGGTCATCCTCTCCTACATATGCATTTGGAACCATAGATCACTCTCTGTACACTCCTTAGTTGGGGGGATAGTCCTTGGGAGTGTTGGGTGGTCAGGCCAGCCAATGTTATTCTTCCTAAGGGATTGTAATACCCCTCGGCTCCTCCAGTCCTTCGGCCAGCTCCTGGGGGCCCTGAGCTCAATATGATGGTTAGCTCCAAGCATCCACATCTGCATTGGCCAGTTGCTGGCTGAACCTTCCAAGGAACCACCAAAACTGGTTCCTGTTAGCAAGCACCTCTTGGCAACAGCAACAGTATTGGGTTATGGTGTGTGCAGACAGAATGGACCTCCATGTAGGGCAGTCCCTGGATGGTCCTTCTTTCAGTCTCTGCTCCATTTTTTGTCCCTGTTCTTCCTTTGGACAGGAATATTTCTGTGTTAAAGACTTTGAGATGGGTGGGTAGCCCCATCTCTCCACTAGGGCCCATGAATATCTACTGGAGGAGGTTTCTACAAGTTCTATCTCCCCTTGTTGTGCATTTCAGCTAAAGTCATTCACAATAGGTTCTGGGAGACTCCATTTCCCTGACCTCTGGGACCTGGGTCCCTTCAGTTGCTACCCCCAATTCTTCATCCCCCACTGCTACATATTTTTATTTGATTTCCTGACCCTCTGTACCTCCATTCAGTCCCTGCCAGTACCTGATACTGCCCTAGTTATTCCCTCTCGCTCCTCTCTACCTTCCATGTTCCTCCTCCCTCCATGTCCTGCAATTATCATGTTTCCCCCTCAATGCATAACTCAGGCACCCACACCCTGCTCTTACTTCCTCCTAAACTCCATATACTCTGTGGTTTATATCATGGGCATTGTGAGCTTTTGGACTAATATCCTCTTATCATTGAATACATACCATGTGTATTCTTTTGTGTCTGGGTTACCTTACTTGGGATGATATTTTCTAGTTCTATTTATTTGCCTGCAAATTTCATGAAGTCATTGTTTTTAATAGTTGAATTATTGAGCAATGGTGAAACATTTAGATATTTTAATGACTCGTGGAGATGAACTAAATTGATTTTTCATTGTGAGATACACATGAAAGTTTAAGTGTCAGGAGAAGAATGACTCATTTTGAGGTTTTTCCAACATAATATTTTTATTGATTATCTGGGAGTTTCACAAAATGCACCCAGATCATGTTCATTTCCCATTGCTCTCAGGCCTACCCTTCCACAATTTTGCCCTCCCCTTCCCCCCAACATTAGGAAAAAATACACTAAGTACTTGTTGGAGAATTGTTATACTCTCAGTTGCCAATTTCTTAATGGTAACTGAGTCCATCCCATATTCTACCTCAAACCACACCCTCACACCAACTAAAGCCATCAAGTGTGAAAAGTCTTTATTAGCTTTTGTAAGGCTTTTTTTCCCAGTGGTTTCCTGTCTAGATTGTTTCATTTTGTGTTTGTGTGTGTATTAGAAGGCAAGGAGGAGGAGGTTGTTGTCAAATCCATCAATGTCTCTCATTCTCAACAATGGGACTAGATTCATTGATAGCACTGTATCAGAAGCTTCCCTGCCCATAGCAGCTAGTAGCAGCATTGGTCATAGACTTCCACATATCCTTTGATATATGCTCTGACTGTGTTGATTTCCATGGTTTGTGCTACTGCAAGAGGCCTTCATAAGGTCCATGGTCCATGATGCCACTGGAGACCATGTAGATAACTCATCTTATTATTTAGTGTTTCTCCAAATTCCATGCATTTTACAGTTGTTCTTTAGATTGTCACTAGTGAGAGTTAGCAGAAACTTTGAGCTAGGGGCTAATGAGATAGTTTAGGGTATTGGAGACATAACCTTGAAAGAAATTTTGTGACTCAGGTTTCCTTGGTTTTCTATTATTTTTACATGCTGGTCTTAAGGGCAGCAATTTTGTCATTCACAACCAAAATCATTTGTTGTTTCAACATTGGTCCTAAAGAAATAAGACTAAAATACACAAAAATAAGAGCTAAAGGAAGATTTCCTCCTTATAAATGGGTTATCTCAAATAATAGTTACTGGAACAGAGAGGTAACAAAAATTGGATGTAGTAGGGGGAAAATACATGGTACTACATCATATTATGAATGTGACTAGCAAGGAGATTTTAGCTAATGTAATAAGTAAGTGATTTTTATGAATATGGGTGATATGAAAGAAACATAACTAATGATAGAAAAAATGGGCTAACATAGATAATGGGCCCATTAATCAGAAGAAAGGATTAAGTTGTCTTGAAGGATAGTTAGTGGATATACAAAGACAAAAGGTAGCTATGCAGTGGTGAATGTAAATTTTTATTTTCCAGATATAATTGTATTCTCAGAGGCTTACAATTGAATATGCTTACTGAATTGCACTCCCTGAACTACCCTCTCGAACCCAGTTCATTGATTATGTAATTATTTATTGTCTTCCCAGAAGTTTGAATACTATCTGGAGTTTTGTGATGTGTTTATTTTTTGTGAAAATTTTCTTTCTCTTTCTCACAATAGATAATCTCAACTGACCTAGTTTCAAATTGAGTTATTATTTATTGTCCATCTTAAAATATGCTATTTTCTCTTGCTAGTTCATTTTTCATATCTATTATTGCAATGATAAACTCCAGAACTTCTACTTGGTTCCTATGGTATAAAATTTATACCTTCATTGATATTCTCTTTGATGAAATATGGTTTTCAGACTTGAAGATTTTAGGGACTGTATTTCCACTCTTAGAACATTTAGAAAAGGTGAGTTAAATCTTTTTGGCTTGATCTAAACTATGTATTTCCTTCTCAGATATACTGTATTGATTTTATTTTCACATATATAAGCCATGGTACAGTACTTGTATTCTTGTCTCTTATTTTTCATTGTAAACTGGATGTTTTTTGTTTGTTTTTCTTTTTTGAGACATGGTTCTCTGTGTAACTCTTGCTGTCCTGGGGATCACTCTGCAGATCAGACAATCCTAGAACTCAAAATCTGCCTGTCTCTGCCTTCTTATGCTGGGATGAAAAGTATGTTCCACCACTGCCCAGGTAGATACTTGTTGTTCCAAAGGCAGGGGGCCTGCTGCTGAGGCCCGGGTCTTTCTCTCTCTCTCTCTCTCTCTCTCTCTCTCTCTCTCTCTCTCTCTCTC
>JADRCC010159859.1:0-14244 GCA_019843855.1 Hylomyscus alleni | reverse complement strand
TTTTTTTTTTTTTGGTTTTTTGAGACAGGGTTTCTCTGTGTAGCCCTTGGCTGTCCTGGAACTCACTCTGTAGACCAGGCTGGCCTCGAACTCAGAAATCCACCTGCCTCTGCCTCCCAAGTGCTGGGATTAAAGGCGTGCGCCACCTGGGTATGGAGTTCTTTAGAAGAGTTTTTACACTGAGGTAAAATGGAAGCATGGAAGAGCCCCCTGAGTTGTGGCTGGGGCTCTGAAAAGTGGAGATCAGGGCTCTCAGTGCAGAAATGGACGCTCTTTCCCACACCTTTCTGAGGGTGGGGGAGGTTTCACAGCACAGGCCTACACCTGGGCTGGATTCCTAGCCAGGAGACAGGGAAGAGGGTGGGAGGCAGGATGTGTGACCCCCAGGACCCCTCAGAGGAAAAGTCAGTCCCCAGTCGAGTGAGCTTGGTCCCAGGAGGTCTGTTATTTAGAGATTCAGGGACAATGTCTCTATAGGGTGCCTGTCAGTCAGAGTATCTGCAGGTGTTCCAGCCAGAGCTGCAGCTGGGGTCCAATTCTACTTTCTTACCTTCCAGCCTTTTGTTTATACTAAAAGAGAATCTGGAATGATTTTACCCAAAAAGGAGGTAGACAGAGAAGGATATTCAACAGTTTATGGATGTTGCCTCAGTTTACCTTCAAGGCTAGAGAGGGATGGAGATGGGGGGCTGTTAGGCCAGAGGCTGCCATTTGTATTTTCCGTTAGGAGGATGAGATTGAGTCTAAGTAGCACACTGGACAGTGACCTGGATCAGCATGCAGATTAAAAAGGAACTTATCTAGGGATTAAAGTGCATGGAGTCCCAAATGGAGGGTGTGGGTATTTTGTTGTTGCTGTTGGGTGTGTGCGATGTGTGTGTGTGTGTGTGTGTGTGTGTGTTTGTATGTCAATTTGGGACTCAATCTCTTTCATCCGAGTTATACTGAATTAAGAAAATTCTTTTCCAAAGACAGTGATAATATCTAGATCTTAAAGATAGTGGAAACATTTGAATCTTTAAACTTTACTTTAAGCTTTATTTTTATTATTTTTAATTTTGTGTCTGTGTGTGCCTGCGCTTAGGTAGCTGAATGCATGCGGATGCCTGTCTCCTGGCCCTGGAATTACAGGAAGCTGTGAGCCGTCCAGTCCAGCAGGAGTTCTAGGGACCAAGCCTGGTTCCTCTGTGAGTGGTGAGGGCTCTTGATTGATCCTAAGCCATCTCCCCCGTTAATCTTTTAAACAAGGCAGGGGGTCTGGGTAAATAAGCACCTGTATTGAAAACTTGATTAAAATAAAGCAAAATTTTAGGCATCCTTTAAACATGACAGGTTTTAAGAAATATAAAACCCTTTCTTTAGGCTGGAGGGGGTCTGCTTTGAATCAGTGAACCTGACTGTTGGCTTTGCTCGCCAGTCTGTGGGTGGCAGGTGTTTACCTAACTATCAATATGAAAGACTGAGATCATAGGCACAATGAAATTTTATATAATAGGCTAGGTTCATATAGATTTAAATACATGTCCAGCGAAGTAAGTTTTATGAGCCCTATATAATTTACTTGGAATGTCTCAAGCAGGAATAGTTGCTTCTTTGTAACTGATCTCCCCACCACCCCATCTTTCAGACATTTATTTGGTATTTAGAGAAACACAGCACAGGCTTATTTAGTAAACGGATAAACCAAATCTGAGTTTCTGAGAAGGTTTTGTAAACATCGATAAGAACACACCACAAAACAAAACAAAAACATTAGCTGCTGTAAATATAATGTAATGTAAGTATAATTGATGTGAGCATCAATCAGATCTCTGTGTGAGAACTTGAAAGTGTTTCTCCCTTAAGACCCGAAGCTTCTGTGACTCAGGTCTGTTTCTGAAAGCAAAATTTCTATGGATTAAAGTCCAAGTAATCCCAAATGGAGGATGTGGGTGTTTTGGTGGTGGTGGTGGTAGTTGTGTGTGTGTGTGTGTGTGTGTGTGTGTGTGTGTGTGTGTGTGTGAATTTGGGTTTCCTATCAGTCAGGCTGTGAACTGGCCTGGGATGGTCTCAGAGTTTGGCTGGGTGATTTGAAGGAAGGGCAGGCTCCTTCAGTGGCCACTGCTGGGTGAGCCACACCCCACATGATTAAGTGGGACAGACACAAACAAGAAGCTGGAGAATTAAATTAGAGCGAGACTGCAACTGTCCAGCGCGTTGACTGGAGGCTGGCCTGCCACTGGGTGAGAATCGAATCGCAGTACTCTGGCAATTCCCAAATGTCCGGGTGGGAATCAGAGCTGGGATTGCAGTGGTGAGAGCTCAGCTCTGAGCCGACTGTGGAGACATCACTTCCACACCAGGGAGGCAAGTGTGAGGCTGTACCACTACCTCAAGAGTGATGTATTTTATTTAGTTATCAGGGCAGCTACCAGGAGCACCTTTTCACAAGTATCAGGCGAGCTGAATCCTGCTGATCGGTGCCTCTTGGGGATCTTCTGTTTCAGGCTTGGCAAACTTTTTCTGTGAAGATAAATATTTTAAGAGTTCTGGGCCACCTGGCTTCTGTTTCAACACTGGTTGGAGTTCAGAAGGTGCACAGAGAACCTGTGTCTGGACGCCTGGAACTGTTCTCTGATAAGACAGGCAGGGGCAAGTTCAGCCTGGGTACCATAATTAGCCGGCTCACCCTCTATTTCACCGGCACATTAAACCAAGACTCTGAGAGGTGATGTAATTCAGTTTGCCAGAGTAAGTAAGTGTCTGAGCTAAGATTCAGAATTGAACCCCATTGCCCACCTCAGGCCCACCCTGCTGATCTTTCTTCCATGCTGCTAATAATGAGACACACTCGGATCAGTTTCCCCCCAGAGACGCTACCCTTTGTCCTTGCAGCCGCAGTAGTCCCTGCTCATGGCTTCAGGCACTTACCTCTCTCTCTTCAGTTGAATTCCCAAGGACAGCACAGAACACTCCTTGGGACAGTTTAGATTCTCATGTTATCTCCAGTGTCTCTCCCTTGCATGGGAAGGGACACGGATAAACTGAGCTCTTCTTCTGGATACTATCCAAGTGTCTACACTGAACTGGCTCCAGATTCTGACCCTTGCCTCAACGGTCTCTGGTCCCACTTTCTTCTCTATCTTCACTGGGTTCCAGCCAGTCAGAGGCTGAGCGTGGCCAGCACTTATTGCACGCTGCCACCCTCCAGGCAAGAGCCCAGGTGTGCCTCTGGACTCTGAGCCCCTCAGCAGAGCTGGCTTGTTGCCCTGGGCTCTCCTTGGTTCAACTCGGAGGCCTCTCGAAGTGGGGCTTATTGGTCTTATTTTATAACTGCGTTTAACCTGCTTACCAGTGTGGCCTTGCTATTGCTCACCAGGTTGACTCCTAGTTTTCAGTCAAATCTAGACAACTCTTTGCTTTCTGCCTTTCCAGAAAGTGGGATGGGGCAACCATGGGGAGCACCCCTCCCCTGCTCCCCAGAGCCTCATTATTTCCTCAGCTGCTCCACATAGGGGAGCTTTTTAAGATAGCCTGCTCAACTCTGAGGGCTTCTGGCAGGGCGTGTGTGTGTGTGTGTGGGGGGGGGATGAAGTATTTTTCCTGCTGGATGACTCCTGGGGTCCAGCACTTGTTTCAGATCTTCTGAGAAAACTCTTGACAGGCAGGCACTTTCTGTGGAAGACAGTTGGAGACATTGGGAGGTGGCAAGGGCTTGAGGTACTGGGGCCAACGTAGAAGACTGTTAAAGGGAGGGGTGCTGCTGTGGGAAACCGACTCTATCCTTGTGGTCCAGAAGCTTGGGGGTGGCAAAATGCACATGGCACCCTCTGGCAACGGAGGGAGTTGATGGCGTGTCTGCTGAGCTAGGGCCACCAACCAGCACATGCCACTTTGGGGAAGAGATACCATCATCTGACTCTGTCCTGAACCCACTCTCCTGTCTGTACCCCTGATCAGCTGGACATAAACAGGAAGTCTCTTAGGGAACAGGGTGGCGCCCTGGGCAGGAAGGAGGGAACCACAGGCAGATGGGTGGAGAAGGGAGGATAACCAGGAAAGGGCGTCTACCAGTGATAACAGGGAAACGCTGACGGCCTTGCTCGGTTGGCCTTCTCTCTGTTGGGGTGGGTGCTGGGTATCTGTCCTGCCAACCCTGTGCTTCTGGTTCACCGAGTTTATATTTCACATTCTTCACAAAGTCATTTCTGAGCATCAAAGTAGTGCCTTCCCTGGGCTGCGTGACTCCAACTCTTGCACACCACTCTCTTGTGCAAGGGTGTGTTTGCACACACATATGTGCCTGATACTGTTATTGGACTCACCAGGGCTGGAATATTAGTTCTGGTAGCCCTTATATGCCAGTTTGGGCCACCAGGCCTCTCTAAGCCAATTGAATAAGCCAGTTATAGTGAACAGAAAATGGAGACCTATTTGATGGGATGGTTTTTCAAAGAGAGACAAAGAGATCCTGTGACTCCTGCCTCTAGTCTGTCTTGTGGGGAGGGTTGAACTGAGGTTTAGGTTTAAGCGGAAAACCAGAGTGGGTTGAGTTGTGGTCTCTTGGCCTATCATCACTGACAGTCTCCTTCCAGGTAGTCTGAAAGATTGTAAATACTATTGAGGGAGACAGTTGGTCCCTACTGACTTCAGATTTTCCCCATGTGAGGTTCCTGGGGACAATTCCAATTCTTGGGGTCCATTGTCTCAATGGTCTGATAGCCCCCGGAGGACACAAGTGTCTCGTTAGAATGTCTCAGTTCCTGTCAGGATAGTGATAGTACCCAGAGTCAGAGGTCATTTATTTCCAGTCTCTTGCAAGGAGAAGGTACTTCAGAAGTGACAGATTGACAGTCAATCTTGTTAATTGGTATAATCAGGGAATGTTGGACTGAAGCCATCGCTCTTTACCTTTGTTTTTGAGACCTGATTTCACCGTGTAGCCCAGCTGACCTTGGACCTCTGATCCTCCTGTCGTAGCCTCATCAATGCTGTGATGAATTCTCAGAGTCGTCTTAGAAGTGAACTGACCATGGTCAGTCTCACCGCGAGCGTTCTCTGGGAGTAAGGCCAGTGCGTTCCCTGTTCGCTGTAATAGCAGACCTATTGTCTGTGGATGTACAGATAAAGGAAATGTGCCAGGTGCCTACAGATGTCTCAGTTTTCATGTGAGTTGGTCTCAGGATGCCCTACCGATAACCAAAATTCACAGACATTCAAGTCACCTATACTGCGGGCAGATATTTTATATTGAATATGTATCTTCCTGGGCACCTGAAATCATTACTGCCCGTAGCTAATGCTATGACAGTTTGTCTTAGACTGCATCGTCTAAGTCTGCACATGTCTGTAGATGTGGCTGTTGCAGGCCTGATGACATGGTGCAGGTATAACCTGAGATTGGCTGGATCTAAGGATGCTGACTCTAATCACAGGAAGTTCCATAGAATGGATATGGTAGCCCAGAGTACCAGTCCTTAGCCGATCAGGTCATCCTGTAATGAAATAATTTCTAAAAACAAATTCCAAAAGCATAATATACTGGGCAGTGGTGGCGCACGCCTTTAATCCCAGTACTTGGGAGGCAGAGGCAGGTGGATTTCTGAGTTCGAGGCCAGCCTGGTCTACAGAGTGAGTTCCAGGACAGCCAGGACTACACAGAGAAACACTGTCTCAAAAAAAAAAAAAAAAAAAAAAAAAAAAAAAAGCATAATACAGGATTGTACCTGCTTCCCTGTTCAGAGTATCTGTGGCGGCCCTGGCTTGTGAGTGCTCAACTCTCTGCTGACAAGGGTGGTTCTGGTAGTGGATGGGATCTCCTAAACACATTGGCTTTTCTCAGCATACAACCTGAATAATACACTTAAATTCCAAATCCTTGGAATTTTACAACTTGGCCAGCCCTGTTTTTATGGCAGAAGGGGAGGGGGGCTCCTTGTTCTGATGTTCATGTGTCACACATCTGTGGTCACGTCGTTCTTCAGTACAGCTGGATACCTTCAGGTTTCAAAGATGAAGCAAGGAGCGTGGTGGTAAGCCTGTTAGCTGTTAGCCAGGCCCACAGTCTTGTCACGTCACACTACCTTTAATGATGTTTGAAGTTGAGGTGTCAAAAAGGAAGATCTGAGGGCTGAGCTGATTTCCTTCTGGTAAGTTTTAATTGATTCTAGTATGGGTGGGAAGGTGTGTGCGGGTTCTGAAAGCACAGGATGTAATTGCGGACTGATGGGGCTCTATGGGAGATGCCCCAAGACGCATTCAGGGAGAAGAGCTTCTTAGCAGGATACTGTGAGCCGAGCTGGGAAAATCTGGTGCTCAGGGTTTGGGAGTCTCGCCAGCAGGACAAGGTGTGAATTAGCCTTGCAGGCTCCCAGGGAGGCGGGAAGGAAGTGTCGCTGTGAGCTGGGGAAGGATCTGGGAAGATGGACAGCGACAGCAGGGGACCTAGCAGTTTTCCAGCACCCTGCAGGTCTTCTCATCTCTTCCTGTGATGATGAAGGGGTGGAAGACAGGAAGACACAGCTGCTTGAAGGCCGCGGCTGAGGAGAAGTTGGCCAGGAGAAGGCCTTTGTAGATAACTGGGGTGTGGGTTGCAGGAGGGAAGAATGCTGATCCGGTAATAATTGTGTGGCTTATTAGGCATCTCTTTTTGACCCTTGCTGCCGCTGGTGATTTTGTGCTTTTATACACGGGGAAAAAAAGACGTCAAAGACGTTAGGTCAGAGAGAGTACTGTTTGAAATAATAAGTCCCACATCTAAAAATCCCCAATATCCTGTGCTTGCAATTAACCCATTTAGCAAGTAAAGCTCATGTAAGTATTCCAAAATCCATCCCTCTCCCCCAAACAGACAGCTGGAAACCCTTATACCTGTAAGCATTCCTGGTAAGGAATATCTACCTGCATAGGCAGACATGCATGTATTCGTGTGGATTTGTACATGTATATGTAGCTGCATATATAGATGTATATATGTGTATACTTAACTAATGTGTGTGACATACACTAGACATATAAATACGTACATGTCTTTGTTAGGGTTTTACTGCGGTGAACAGACACCATGACCAAGGCAAGTCTTATAAAGGACAACATTTAATTGGGGCTGGCTTACAAGGGTCAGAGGTTCAGTCCATTATCACCAAGGCAGGAGCATGGTAGCATTCAGGCAGGCATGGTGCAGGAGGAGCTTAGAATTCTGCATCGTCATCTGAAGACTGCTAGCAGAATCCTCCTGACTTCCAGGTAGCTAGGATGAGAGTCTTAAAGCCCACACTCACAGTGACACACCTACTCCAACAAGGCCACATCTACTCCAACAAGGCTACTCCTACTCCAATAAGGCCACACCTCCTAATAGTGCCACTTCCTGGGCCGAGCTTGTACAAACCATCACAGTACACAATGGTAACATTTTTCCATTTTTAGTGGCCGACCCATGACTGACTACTCTTTGACACAGAACCTGATAGCTCTTCCTCTAACAGTTTTTGCCATCCCATCTGCGGACTTACCACTGTTGGACTGATTGTACCTCATGCATGTTTGTTCACTGTATGTCGTTGGTGTCCATGAAGGTCAGAAGAGGGTATTGGATCTCCTGGAATGCTCCTGGAGTTACAGATGGTTGGGAGCTGCCATGTGGATGCTGGGAACTGAACCCTGGTCCGGTGCAAGAACAGCCAGTTGTTCTTAACCACTGAGCCATCTCTGCAGTTCCAAGGTGTGCCTTATATATAGTAGCATTCATGCTTTCTTCTCATCTGAGTTTTAATAAACGCATAGAATCATGTAACATACTCCCTGCCCTGTGATCTTATTTCCCATCTAAGTCTTGTAGAACTTCCATCTGCCTCTTCCTTGCAGGTAATTGTCTGTTTTCTGTCCTGGTATTCTGGCCTTTCTCAGAAAGATCTAGACATAATGGAATCATAGCCTGTAGGCCTTTTCAGTTTGGCTGGCATAATGCATTTGTACTTGTGTGTACAGTTGCTTGTATCCATAGTCCACCCCCTTTTTATTGCTGAGTTGTACTCTATTGTGCTCAGTTTATGCGTTAAAGCTGTGGGACATATGGGTTCCTATAGCATACTATAGTGGTCAGTTACCTATGGTCATGCTCAGCAAATTTCATCATTTTAATATTTATTATGCTATGTTATTATTATTCTATTTTCTTTTTAGTTATTTAGGTCTTGTACTATGCTTGATTTATCAAATCATCTTAGATGTATATATAAAAGTAGACTGTAGTATGTGCAGAATTAATGCTGTGTGTTCTATGACTTGCCTGTGGCCCAAAGCCTCCACTAGGGTCTGTGTCTTTCCCTTATGGGTAAGCTGATATTTGGATTCTTACTACTGGTGGATGGGATGCCTTCTAGATAACTGATATTAACCAAATATGTTTGCTATCTCTTTTGAGGGCAAGGGGTTTTGCATATTGTGTGGTCTTTGTAATTACGCAGCGTATACCCTTTATGGTGATGTTGGTTGAAGGCATCAATTTTTTTGCAGCCTACTTTTAATAAGGATTCAACCTCTCCTCTAGCCCACTACCCAGCAGAGGTAGTGGAAGAGAAAAGTTATTAGATGAGGGGGAAGTGGACCTGTTCAGCAATAGTTCTTTGGGGGTGAGCTCAATCTTCTTTGGTAGCAGTTCAGTCCTGTAGTAAACACCAAAGATGACATGGCAGCTGCAGACCAGTCCTCTAAGCAGGCAGACAGCACACACAAAACTGGCAGCTACAAATCAGTCCTTTTGGCAAGCTGACACCAGGCAGGAACCAGCAGCTATAGTTCAGTACTGAAGGAGCCGCAAGGCTCACCAACCAGCCTGAGGTGAGGCCTCAGACGTGGCAAGCTGCCGCAAGAACCCTACAAGCAGGTCTTGGGCGAGCTGCTCTCAATGGCAGTGTTACCACAAGTTGAGCTCCACAACACTTTGCCAGGCAAACTAATACATGCATGTCATTAGTGAAGAGTATCGAGGTGGAGCAAACCAGACCAATGCTCAGTGCTTGTCTTCCACTGTTTGTGGGGTCATAGTTATACTCCTTCATCGTGGGTCCTTCCACACATTTGCTGTATTAAAACATTCTTCCACCTGTGTCTGCTTGACATCATTTGACATAACGAACTTCCCAAAGAAGCTAGAAGTCTCCACTTCAGTTGGTGGTGCCACCTGCAGTCATGTGATATCATTCTGGTGATATCTCATCATTATATGATCCTTAATTGATCTCTACTGCATTCTCCCATGAGTGACAGACCTTCTTTGGTGTTGAGCAACTTTGGAAATGTTACATGAATATTTCTCTGAACATGCAGAATCCCAACTAAACCATCTCTTCATGCTTCTTTCTATTCCGAAGACAGTTGGGGTGCAGCAAGACTCCTTAGTACTGCTTGAAGGGGAGGCAGAGCAGGGCTGGAGCCCACTGAGCATGTGCGCCTTAGATAGGAGACTGCACACTGATGGAGTGGGGTGTGTTAGTCATCTCTGATTGTTGTCATCCATGGACTATGAAAATAAATTCTATTTACATTCTCCAAAAGGTAAGCCAGATGTATAGCTTCACACTTGGGGGAGGAAAGTGTCTGTGGATTTCCTTAGCAGGTTGTGTCTTTCTGATGATGTGGTATTGGTGTCCTAGTGACTCTCACAAGCCCAGAAGGGCTTGTGGAAGGCATTTGACCAAAGCTTGCATTTTCTGGAGCATGTCTGTCAAGGGCAGATGAGGTAGGATATGGTCCCCAGCAGGTTTTTGTCTTGCAAGTTTAGTCCTTAGCATGGTGGCGTTTTGGTGGTTAGAACCTTTAATAAATCAGGTCAGTGGAATGTAATAAGGTCATAGGGGAATCCATCTTTATGAATACAGTAACATGTAGGAGTGGGTCACATCTCATGGGAATGGATTAATTCCAGAGAGAGTGGGTTAACTGGCCCTTTCCCAGTCTCTCCCCTCCTGTCCCGCCCTGTGACCTCTCCTTGCCTGATTTCTGCCATGCTGCCATCCACCATGTTGAGGTGTTGCTACAAACTCGTCACTGGAGGTGAAGCAGATGAGGTCCCACCAATTTTGTGATTTCCAGTCTTGGAAATTCTTCGTTGAAGAAATCTTTTATGTGCATTTAGCCTCAGGCATTTTGTAATAGTAATGGAAAGTGGATTAGAGAGACCTCCAGGAGCTTGTTGGTTTCCAGTGCTGAATCTGTCCTTTCAGAACTTAGCAGTCCTTGCAGCATGGCCGGTCCCTGAGTCCATGATGGCAGCTTGGTGGTGCAGGAATGTTCCTGCTTTAGCACAGGTGCTCTCTGGGCTGGTGGAGCAGGCCATGTTCTACACATGCACAGTTCTACATCTGCTAAACCCTAGCAAGCACAAAATGGTTCTTTCTAGCTGAAGTAAACTCCCTTCCTGGAGTTTGATATGAGTTCTGAATCCAGGTCTTTAAGGAGGGTGATCTGCAGAAAGATCCCCTCAGTCTTTAAGAGACACTGGAGTGGATGTACGTTTAGAACTGACTTCCATTAACCAGTACCTCAAGACAGCCACCTCATATTTTTCTTGGGGACTTTCCAAGCACCAAGCTGCTTTTTGAGCTGATCTGGACTGGATTATTGGTACTTCCCTGGGGTGATTCTTCACAGCTCTCTTTTCTTACAAGTGACATCTCAAACACTTACACATCGAAGCACATTAAGCCTGGAGAAAATCCTAGGCTGGGAAGCGATCTTATGGAGCTGATCTTGTCTGGAGCTGGTCCTTTACCGACCAGAATTCGGAAATAGCTGATTTTCCTTTGAGCTCTAGTCTGCTGACCTGGAAATGGAAAATTAAGTTTCAGAGACATTCCCATTGCGCATGTGCCTCCACTCCCATAGTATTTCAGACAGCTGTGCATAGATGGTGTGAGTTCCACGCAGCAAGCCTAATGCTAAACTAATAACACTAAGTAGGGCATTTAAGGCCAGCTGACTGAACACTTGTCTCTGTTTGCCCTGAGAAAAGAGATTGTTGTTACACTAAATACACGGATACCTTTTTCATTAGGAGCCATGTTACTGGGCTAGTCTGTTTTTCTGGAATATTCTTCCCCTCAAGAATTACATACTTAGCAGTGATTGCCTTCAAACTCTGTTTAGCTGTCTCTTACTCAGTGAAGCTAAGACTGCTCTTCCATCAACAGTACTTCTTTTTCTGCAAAGATGGCGAAATTGTGAAGACGGGAGCTCCTGCCCTTCTAGGCTGTAGTTTAAATGCCTGTGTGGTGACCCCAAAGCTGGAGGAAAGGTCCGGGTGGCTCTGGAGAAGACAGAGCTCTGTATCCCTGACTGCAGATGGCGTTCTTACCTAAAAGGACTGCAGTGAAGCCACCTGGAGCAAAGGTACCACCATGAGTGGTCCTGGAGAGAGCCAAGGGGAGACCTCTGCATCTGTCCTGGGCAGCCCATGGTCTCTGAGTGGTGTGATTTCTTCTCCTGGTCCACAACTCTTCTTTCACTTCTGCCACTTTAAGTGCCAGGAAGGTCTGGTGCCTCTCCAGTGATTGAGCAGTGCTTTCTCTCCTACAGGATCCTATGTGAGCCTTTGAGACCGGTGCACACTGAAGGCTGCATCTATGACCACAGCTAAAGAAAGCTACAGCCAAAGCTTTCCTCTCAGGTGCTTGGGACTGGGCAGACATAGTCTGCCTCTGCCTTCCTCTGTGGGTTCTGTCACTGTTGTACCTTTACTGCTATTGACAACACAGCTGTGTAGCATTTCCCAGCGTGTGAGGAATAAAGTGAGCCTTGCTCTTGCCCCTTCATTGTGGGTAACTGGCAGAAGAGGAAGCAGCTGGCTTTCAGCGTCTGAGATACCACCCATCCCTGCAGTAAGGGGCTTGAGTTTTAAATCTGCAGGTTGATTTTGAGTTAGCTTTAGGCAGAGTTTCTATGAAGCACAGTGACCACATGACTCTGAGGGTCAGAGAAAGTGCCCTTGCTGTTTTTGACCCATTTCGAAATTGGAAGACAGAGTTATTAGTATGTGACTACAGGCATGCCCTCTTAATATTGATGACTGGAAAATTCCCAGCAATGGTATCTTCAAGAATTCCATAATTATTTTCTTTCGGGGGCTGGAGAGACAAAAGCATGGAGATCTGAGTTCAAGTCTTAGCTCCCATGTAAAAACCCAAGCACAGTAGCACAGTCCAATCCTAACCTTAGGAAAGTGGAGACAGGAGTGTCCTTGGAGCTTGCAGGCCAGCCAGTCTGAACCGGTCACAAAAAATAAGATGGAGAGTGACTTAGGAAGACACTTACCTTTGCTCTCCCGTCTCCACATGTGTGCACACAGACTTGCACCCACACACAGGAAGACATTCTTACAGACAAAAAATATAGAAGATCAACTTTTTTAAACCCCACCTTCCTTGGGAATCGTGACATCTGGGGAGAACCTAGTGAGTCTGTCTCTGTTAGTGGAGTTCTGTCCACGGTGACCTTCTGAAGAGGATATGCAGAGGAAACCTTCCTGTGGTGGGTGGGAGCAAGCCTTCTGGGAAGGCCTTCAGGGTCCTTTGAAGGTCAGCCTCTCTGGATCAAAGGTAGCCAGAACGTTGACTTCTCCATATTCAAGCAAGACTGACTCCCTTTCAAAGGAGGTTTTTAAGTAATTTCCTTCCCCAGGGGATGGAGCAGCTGTGAGCCAAACATTAGCATCGGGCCTTTTAAAAATAGAGGCTGATGCATTTCAGAAATGCTTACCCTCTGAACAGTCAAGTGGAAGCATGGATATATCTTAAAGTATTTATCTAACCCTCATGGGAGTTGGGGGTGTAGAAAGAGAGTTGAGGAGGAGAAAGAGGAGGAGGGGGAGGAGGAAGATGAAGGGGAGAAAGAAGAGGAGGAGGGGGAAGTAGAGGAGGGTAGGGAGGAGGAAAAGAATGGGGGAGGAGGAGGAGGATGAGGAAGAAGAGGAGGAGGAGGAAAAGGATGGGGGATAGCTTTGCACAAAATGTTCCTAAGGAAAAAGAAGGTCTGTTGCTTCTGTTATATAGTATGGTGGGCTGAGTGCTGTCATTTCCACTGCTGTGTGGGTTGGGGCTGGTGTATTCACTGTGTCCCTTCTGAATGTGTGTATGTGCGCTCGGTGGTTGCGGGGTAGCCTTCTACTTGCCAGAGGCTGGCTAGGGTTATTGCTATAACCATCCACTGGCCTTGTCGTTCAAAGTAGATATGGTACTTGAAAACTGGCCTGAATCTTTCCTTTGGGATTCCTTTTCTTGTGTTTGCCTTAGTGAAGACATATTAGTTTGTGACCAAGGAAACATAGAATAGATAAAAAATAAAAATGGTTGTGATGAAAACTATCTGCAGACTCTTGAGTGTATGTGGTAGAGGGCAAATCTGGGGATGGACAGACTTTCAGTATCAGTTCAGCCAGTACGCGCCTCTGCTGGGACACTGGTTGTGCTAGCTAGTGTGATCTCCCTATGGTTTATGGTTGCATAGAGCATACAAAAAAGCTCACAGAAAATTGCAAATGCTGAGATGCGATAGAGACCCCAACTCCCTGGATGAGATCAGCTCAGAGGAAGCCCCAAGGCATCACCAGTTGCTGTGATACAAATCCCTGAGAGAAATACCTGAAGAGGGAGGGAGGGAGGGAGGCACAGCTGATGTGTGCATTCCTGTATCTCAGGATTTGCCAGAGCGAAGTCCGTAAGGTTTATGAGTTCCAAACCACTCTGAGCTACACAGCCAAGACTCTGCCTTATAAAAAAACAATAGAAGGCAAGATTAAAATGTTTTGGTCATTTGCTTTCAGGCTTGGGTACTGCACAATAGCATGGCAGGAAGTATAGGACAGGAATCTGCTTGTCTGTGGAGGTCAGGAGGCAAAAGAGAAGGGAAAGATAGGGGTTCCAGTAGACCCTGGGAGGCCACACCCTGGTGACTTGACTCTCTTTGTCCAGGCTCTGCCTCCCTAAAGTTCTCTCTGCCTCCTCTAGTGCCAGCAACTAGAGGCAAAGCCTTCTGCATGTGTTTCTGCAGGTCTGTACTCCCCGTGATCCTAGCAGCCCGTTTTTAGGTAGGAGTCATGACCAGGTGCTGCCGGGTTGGCTTGTGTTTTACAGTGTACTAACAACACAAAACGAACAAGTCTGATGCTTGGTGTCCCCTCCACGCAGGCATTGCTGAGTGTGTGCGAAGGCCTGTGCGCTTGCTGGCCAGGTTAGGACTGACGACATGCTTAATAACCTTATTTTTTTT
>JADRCC010159856.1:0-10885 GCA_019843855.1 Hylomyscus alleni | reverse complement strand
CTCCCTCCTGGCCACTGAAGTGCCACAGGGAGCTTGTTCAGGGGTGCATCACGCAGCGCTTAGGCCTTGACAGAGGCTGCTGTCACCATTCAGCCAAACTCTGGCTTTTCTCTTTGGGGATGATATATGTGATTGTACTTAGACATCTGTGTCCCCTTGAGAAGATGCTCCAGTCTGCTTGAGCCATGAGTTTTGAGAAGATGGAGACAAAGATCACTGGGCAGCTGGTGGGCACACTGAGATCAGAAGGACTTTGAAACATCACCCTTCTAACCTTACCAAGGAGAGTCTTTGCCACCTATGCCAGGCATTACATCGGGCCATGGCTCAAAGCTTGTCCTGCAGGACTACAGGAGGTGTTACAGTTTATAGGATCACCAAGGACAGAGAGTGTATGGACCACAAGAAGGAGAAATCTGTGGGCTTGGCAAACAATATCAGTGTGTACACATGGGACGTGGGAGAGGGGGTTGGGATCTGTATTGATTGTTTTTCTGCTTGCTATGACAAAATTCCTCAGTAAAGCAATTAAGAAAGTGTGTGTGTGTGTGTGTGTGTGTGTGCGCGCGCGTGTGTGCATGTGTGTGTGCGTGTGCGTGTGTGTGTGTGTGTGTGCGTGTGTGTGTGTGCGTGTGTGTGTATGTGCTGAGGTTACAAACACATACATCCATACCCAGCTTTTACTCAGGTCCTAGGGATTCAAACTTGGGTCCTCATACTTGCAAAGCAGGTGCTGTCACCACTGAGCCATCGCTCCAGCCCCACCTATGAGCCATTCTCGATTCAGAGACACTGCTCATTGGAGAACTTCTCACATAGTGTGTTTCTGGGGTTGGTTGTGAGTAAGAGCTAGTAAGTGCACTGTTCACTTAAATATTTCCTCTATGGACATATTGTACCATGCTCAAAGCATGCACTCACTGCCTCCAGCACCTGTGGTTAAAAGAAAAAGCCTCAGGCATTATTGTTCTATCTGAGAACAGCGTGTGTCTCTGCCAGGCAGGGGATCACTTGACATAGTTTCAGAAGGAGCAGGCCTTCATCCTGCTCAGTGAGTCCAGACCCCATGCAGGTCTCAGGCTCTTTTTTTGTTTGTTTTTTGTTTTTGTTTTTTGTTTGTTTTTTGAGACAGAGTTTCTCTGTGTAGCCCTGGCTGTCCTAGAACTCACTCTGTAGACCAGGCTGGCCTAGAACTCAGAAATCCTCCTGCCTCTGCTAAGATTAAAGGCGTGCACCACCACTGCCCAGCAGGTCTTAGGCTCTTACCTTCATTAGCACACATTGCATTCAGCTTTTCTTCCTCACTGAGATGTAGCTCATACACTGTAAAATCTATTTAATGTGTATGAGTCGAGCTGAGTATGGCAGTATACGCCTTTCATCCCAGCCCTCAGGGCAGGCAGGAGAACTGCAAGTTCAAAACAAACCTGGGCTGCCCAGTGAGTTGCTGCATAGCCTAGGCTACAGAGCAAGACTCTGTCTCAAAATGGAGTAAAACAAGCCAAAACTAATCCTTACAAGTCAGTGGCTTTATGTCTTCAGGGTTCATAAGACCTTGCCATAAAGTTCAAAGCATTCTCATCACATCAAGAGAACCCTGTATCTTAGCCCATCAGCCCACCCCTCCAGCAGCCCCCCTGGTAACCAATAACTGCTTTCAGCCATGGCTTTACATTTACACCCATGGTGCTTAAATGCCTCTGGCGTTTACTGTGAACACAGTCCCTTAGTATGTGGCTTTGTGTTCGGCTTCACCCCCAGCATGATGTTCTAGGGCCCTTCATGAGTAGCATGTGTCACTGTATGTTTGTATAGATGGCACTGGGGGTGGGGACACGGGGGGGGGGGGTGCAGCTCAGTGGCAGAGCGCTTGCCTAGTTGACTAAGTTATTGTTCTGTTGCTATGCAGAGACACCGTGATGACCAAGGCAAGCATTTCCCCGGGGCCTTGCAGTTTCAGAGGGTTAGCCCATTATCACACCAACAGGCAGGCCCTGGAGCACTAGCTGAGTGCTATATTCTGATTGGTAGGAGAGAGAGCCTGACCTGGCAGAGGTGTTTGAAACCTCAAAGCTCACCCCGACTAACCCCAAGGACACACTTCCTCCAACAAGACCACGCCTCAGTTTTTTTGTTGTTGTTGTTGTTTGTGTTTTGCTTTGTTTTGTTTTGTTTTTGGTTAGTCAAAACAGGATTTCTCTGTGTAGACCTGGCTATTCTGGAAGTCATGGCCTTAAACTCAGAGGTTCACCTGTCTACCTTCCAAGTGCTGAGATTAACTCATGCCCCACCATGCATGAGTTTGACACCTCCTAATTCTTATAATCCTTTCCAACATTGTCACCCCGGTGGCAAAGCAGTCAGACACATGAGACTTCAAATGAATGCGCCATTCTCATTCAAACCCTCACAGCCAGCATTGTCCTGCATGATGGGTCCCAGCAACAGAGTTCCAGGCATCTTCCTACTGTGACTTTAAAGTAAAGGACACTGCGGCAGCAGAGCCTACCGCATTCCTCTTGAGTAGCATCTCTTCCAGTGATCTATGTCAAGATACCTAGGCACCCGGACTTCAGATGCTGGGATATCGCCTTTGCAGTGGCAGCCAGTTAGAATCTTGGATCTGCTCACTCCACAGTGTCTTTTGCTGGCCTGTAGGCCCTGTCTGCCCCAGCTTTGTCTACTCAGTGCCTAGCAGCTGGAGGCGGGTCCTTCTGTGCCCCACACTACCCCAAGCTCACAAGTGGGTTTTGCTCAGTGGGTAAGCATAATGGTTTAAACATGTAAAACCAGGCCGACATCCTAATGTTCTTCCTTTTTTGTGTGTGTTTCAGGTATTCTTTTGGTAAGTGACAATCATGCAGAGAAAAACCTCTGTGAGGGCTTGCCTTGTGTGTTGGGGTATGTATCTCTGTGCATTTCCGATATGGGGGCTTATCTCATGTTTAAATACTTCCTGCTGGCTCTCAGGGTGTGGGCATGGTTCAGGCTGACAAGTCCTGACACGTGGGCTCTGGTAGAAGTGAATGGCTAGGGTGGGGTTGTGATTGAGGGCTCCCAGGTGAGGCACTGGAGTGCCTTTAGCAACTGCACTGCACAATAATGGGGATGCTGGGCTGGAGAGATGGTTTAGACACTCAGTGCACTCAGTGCTTTTGTGGATGAGCACCACATAGAGGCTAACAGCCACTCGGACCTCCAGTTCCAAGGGGATCCAGTGTCCTCTTCTAGCCTCTGCAGGGACTGCATGTGTGTGGTACATAGATATGCAGACAAGCAAAGCACACATGCACATAAAATAAAAATAAGTAAATCTTGAAAAGGTGGTTGAAAAGGTGTGTCATAGCACAAACCTTTAGTCCCAGCACTCAGGAGGCAGAGGCAGTCAGAGCTCTGTGAGTTCAAGGCCAGCCTGGTCTCCATAGTGAATTCCAGTTCAGGCAAGGCTACATAGTGAGACCCTGTCTCAAAAAAATAAAATAAAGGCCGGGCAGTGTTCACACAGCCTTTAATCCCAGCACTTGGGAGGCAGAGGCAGGTGGATTTCTGAGTTTGAGGCCAGCCTGGTCTACAGAGTGAGTTCCAGGACAGCCAGGGCTATACAGAGAAGCCCTGTCTCAAAAAAAAAAAACCCAAAAAAACAAAACAAAAAAAAAAAAAACAAAAAAAACAACCAAACAAAAAAACTCAAAATAATAATAAGGTAATGGTAACTCCTGAGGGCAGGTCAGTGTGACTAGTCAGGACACAATGGTCCTGTGTGTGTTTCAGGATGTGAAGCAGGTTGTACATATCTGTTTCTTGTTTCTTGTATCAAAGTCTCCCAGCGAACCCTATCTTCCCCAGCACTTCAGGGAACTTCAGGGAATAATGGGAGCTATGTTTTACTGAGGTGATGACTAAAGAAGGCATTTAGGAAAAGTATTCCCGGTGTGTGTCTTAGAGTCCTGTGGCCTACTGAGCTGCACGGAGATGTGTTCATAGGACAGGACAGACAGTGTCGAGAGTACTGTCTAGGGCACTGTGCTGATCAGAGAAGCATTTGGATGTTCCTAGCCTACACCAGTTGACAATCACTAGAGTGTGTCCAAAGGCGGCCTCCAAGTGGCCAGGAAGCTGAGAGCCTGGGGACTTTAAAGTGTAAGTTGGTCCAACTCCAGAGTCCTGCAATAAAAGACAAGGATACTTTGTAAGGAGAGGGTGAGGGCTTGGGAGAGGGTGTCTTTAGTGCCCTGCACTTCTACCCAAGGACTCCTCAGGAGGCACCTTGACCCCACTGCAGCTTCCCCAAGCTGTTCCTGGATCTGGGCCGTACCCTGCCTATCCTATGTGGCTTCAGCCGTGAGGCCTGAGTCCCAAGTGACTGTCTGGCCTATGTTCTTAGACTTACCTACTGAGTGTGGCCTGCAGTGCTGGAAAAGGAGATCCATTGGCAAATGTGAGCCCATCAATCTGCTGCCACAGTAAACGTTACCCCTCATTTTTAGTTCCCACTATAAATGTTTCCCCTCATTTTTAGTTCCCCATGTAGACAGATACCTGCGTATCTGCTAAGCCGTTCAGCTATGCTGACAGAGCTTTTCCCACACAGCAGGGTCACTTTGGCTGGTCAGGACACAGTAGTCCAGGATGTTCGTATCTGCTTCTTATTCCTGTATCAAAGTCCCCCCAGAGAACCCTGTGTTCTGCTGCGCTTCAGGGAACAATCCCTCTTTTCTTAGTGAGCCTTGCTTATCTGAAGTTGCAACAAGATTACTTTTTTGTCTGGTTGTGAATGTGGAAACCTTGAGGCCCTGACTCCTGTATCTGGGTGGGATCCCTGCTCCTTGGTGCAGAGGGTTCCGGCAATTACTGGTAAAATCGAGTCTGAGGCACTCTGGGTGCTGCTGCCAGCACTCTCTGAAGCTGTGGCTGTGTCACAGGACAGGCACAGTGAGGAGTAACAAGCACATCTTCAGGCCCGGGCTTTGCAGTGGCTGCTCCATCTTTGGATCTGGGCGGTGGGGTATCCCCGGGTTCTAGGCACATAGTAGGGATGGGGGTGAGATACAGAAGAACTTGGGATCCCGATGCACAGCTGAGGTGCAGGGATGTGTGCGGAAGACCTCCAGGTGGTGGCCTCAGGGACTTAGAGGAAAATCACTATGTAGTCACCTTTTGCCTGCATCCTTAACTACTGGCACTCACAGGTTCCATCTTAGCTGGTGGTATAGGGACCTGGAAGCTTACAGTGTTGCTGTATCCCTGCCTTCTGTCTTCTCTCTTGCTGTCCCAGAGAACAAAGGCCCATCTGGGTAGGCAGCACAGGGCGGGCGGCAGATGTACCAGGTAAAGACTTTTCTGGAAGGGCTGAAGTGAGCTGCAGCTGAGAGGTAGCAATGGCCCACACCTCTGATCCCAGCAATGGGGAGGCAGAGGCTGGCGGTTCTGTGTGAGTTCAAGGTCAGCCTGGTCTACAGAGCAAGTTCCAGGACAGCCAGGGCTATACAGAAAGACCCGGTCTTGACACCCTCTCCCCCTGCCCAAAGGGAAAAAAAAGAACACTAGCTACTCTTCTAAAGAACCTGGGTTCAATTCCCAGCACCCACTTGGGAACTCACAACCATAGATAACTCCAGTTCTAGAGGATCCAGTGCCCTCTTCTGGCCTCTGTGGGCACTGCACACACATGATACACAGACATGTAGGCAAAATACCTATATGCATAAAGTCGTAAAGACTCTTCTGGGGGCTTCTCTTCTCTGGCCCTGTGTTGCTGCCCACGGGAGCCGGAGATCTCCCAGTGAGCACCGCCTGCTGTCCTGGCTGTGTGCTCTTTTTTTTTTTTTGGTTTTCTTCGAGACAGGGTTTCTCTGTATAGCTCTGAGCTGTCCTGGAACTCACTCTGTAGACCAGGCTGGCCTCGAACTCAGAAATCCACCTGCCTCTGCCTCCCAAGTGCTGGGATTAAAGGCGTGCGCCACCACTGCCCGCTCTTAATTGTATCAGTCATCTCTGTTTTACACGGAGGCTTCAGTGACCTAAGAGCTGAAATCTGGAGCTGCCTGCTGGTAGCTCTCTGCGGGGCTTTGTCCCCCAATGGTGATTTGACATGCACTGACCTTGCAGAGCCCTGTGCAGTGTGGCAGCTGCTCACCATGTGTATCATGTCTGTATTTGTATCTATTTGTTTATTCATTTTAAGATAGAAGTCTTACTTACCCCATACTGTTTTCAAACTCCTTATCCTCTTGTTTCAGCCTCCGAAATGCCAGTCACAGGCATGCACCACCATAGCCGGCTTAACGTGCATTTATTACGTTAGTTAAAATCGAGTCTATACAAATGCCCATCGGTCAATACCAAAGTCCCACCAGCCGTCACTGGAGAGCCTGGAAGCTCTGTGACGCTCAAAGGCATGAGCTCTAGAAGGGTCTATGGACTGGGTCTCTTGGAGGGCACTCTCTTTTCAGCTATCAACAGGATTCTGGTCACCTCTGTTCTTGGGCAAGGGTGAGCAGTGATGTTGGGGACTGGCTTCTTGTGTATACATTGTCACAGTGAAGGATTCTGGGTAAAGAGCCCCCGACAGTGAGATCTCATTTCAAGTGCCTTCCTTCATCTCAGACAGTCACTGTTGCCTACCATACTTAAGTTTTTTATTAGTAATTTTTTTTTGCTGTCTCAGAAGCCCCCTTTAGCTCTGGCAGCTTTGGGTTCCTCTCCATCACCTGCCACTCTCCCAGTAATGTACTCTCATTTCAAGACAGAGGCAGTTGCTGAGTGGGCTGGGGGGTTGGGGGGTTGAGGGATGCTGGCACTGTTCTTTGGGTCACAGGGAGCCTGAAGCATTGATCACGTGCTCTGTCATCTTCGCTGCATTCGACTTGCCTTGGCATGGCCACTGTCTACCCTGGGCTCCAGGCCACGCTAAGCTCTGTGTGTACCGTGAAAGGGTTTAGAGAGGGAACTGCAACCTTGTCTCTGGGGCTTGAGCCCTATGACTCTGACTGCAAGGTTTCCTCAGTCTTGTTCCCAGACTGACTCCTTGTAGACATGGGCTGTGAGGGACAGGGAGCAACAGGATGACCGCTCTGGCTCCAAGGGCTGTCCTGGGGAAGGTGGCTTGTGAGCGTCATGCTCTAGGGGCTGCCTGCTGACAGGACTGGGGAGGACCTGGGAGAAAACAGCGTGATAGAGTCCAGCCAAGTAGCACAGCCGCCTCCGGCTAGGCTCTCGGGTGATAGATACCGCGATGTCCTCAAGGTCCAGATAGGCAGTCAGGAAATGTGGCAGATTCCGGAACCTCTGGAGTATTTTAGACCACAAAACCCTTTTGTACGTTCTCTGATTGTGGTGAATGGGGCATCGGCCTTGCCTCCCAAGTGGTGCTCAGACAGTGCAGGCTACACTCCCCATTTTCTCTGCCTGGGCCCTTTGGCATGGCCACACAATCTCTGGTGACTGTAGGGAAGGGAGACCAGGCTGCCGTGTGGGTGTAGGGTTGTGAGAAGCCCTGTGCCTCAGAGGATCCCACAGGTTTGGGATAACTAGAGGCCTTTGATGGCCCCATAGGTCCCCCACCACCACTCAGGGCAGCACGAATCTAATAGTCTAAGGATATCCCAGGTGTGATGGTCCCTGGGACTCAGAAAAGGGTCCTAGAAGACCCTGTGCCATCTGTGTTTCAGTACAGCATGTTTGGGATAAGAATTGGGCACTTTAGCGTTTGGATGAGTCTGGGTCCCTTCATTTCAGTAAGAAGCTGTGCTAACAAGTGATTAGCTTGTCCTTGGCCTCACCCTCAACCGCTGAGGACAGAAGTTCTGCTGTGTCAGCTTCCCCAGGCACAGTGTCCAGACTCAAGGACCCACGGAAGCAGTTGGGCCTTGGATCATGTACAGACCATTAGCTGTAAACACACAAGGAGCGTGAGGACAGCTTTAAAGCATGTAGCCCAAGAAAGCCAGTAGGTGAGTCACAGGGAGAGAGGCCAGGGGTCTACAGGAAGCTGATTGGGATGTCAACAGCCATGGCTCTCATGCAGCCCACGCAGGCCCAGGCCTCACTGCAGCCCGGATGGCAAGAATGGTACCCACAGATTACCTTGTGAATTCTGTTCTTTGCCACCATATCTTTTCCATATTTTTTCCAAGTGGATGAAGGTCTTAATGATTTGGGGAGCTTTGTCACTGTCACGCCCAAATGTCATGGAGAGCTCAGTCTGCTGTCAGGCCATCCTTGGCGGGCCCTGGGCCACATGGGATGTTTCTATGGCTGCGACACTCGTGTTTCCCTTCGTGGCAGCGCCTCCTGCCAGCCGTTGTGAATTAAATGCTCCATGTGACCCTTCACCCTTGCCACTCTTAAATTCATGCTTTAAAAACAGCTTAATGAGGGGTTTACTGGCCCAGTTGGAAGTTTTTATTAAGACCCATTAGTGAGGGAGCAGAAGCTGCCCGCAGGAAGTGATTAGCACCGTGGCCCTGCCCAGCAGGTTCCATGAAACTGTTTCCAGACCTGTAGCTGACACTGCAGCGGCCTGCATGCCCTCTGCTGCAGTTTACAGTCCCCTGCTCCCCCAGCCCCACCACTCAAGGAACGCAGTTTCCTTAATTAAGTTACCCTCACAGTCAGCAGCAGGCAGCCTCCTTGGCCAGGCAAGCCAACCCTAGGTCTCCTTCCTGGGGCCTGTCTCTGTTGATTTAACCTCTTGGTGTGTCACTAGGGGAGGAATAGCCTCACAGAGCTCATTTCCGGAAAATGTCAACTCAGGAGGACAGCAGGCCCTCTGTCCCAGTACCACATCCCCTAACGTCCTCACGAGAGCCCAGCACAACCGGGATCCAGCACGTGTGGGCCACTGTGTGACATGGTGGCTGTAGACTGCCTCCCGTCAACCATTTGGTAGGGACCTAGGGTCAGTGTTTACCCAAATGGGGATATGCCATCATATTCTCACCTCCCCCTCCCTTCAATGTCCCCCTTCCTCTGATTCAAATCTAGTGAAAAAAAAATCACTAATTGAATCTGAAAGAGAATGTTTCCGTGTATGATGGTTCACGCCTTTAATCCTAGCAGACTGGAGATTGAGGCCCAAGGAGTACTGGTGCAGTTTGCAGAGTGAGACCCTGTCTCTAGCTGCCCAGTGTTCAGAAGCCCTGGCTTTGAGGCATGCCTGCAACCCCATACTCCGGAGGTGGGGCCGAGTTCACGGTCACCTGGAGGCCAGCCTGGGCTTCCTTTTTCCTGGGTTTCCTTCCTCCTTGTAGCTCACTGGGGTCTTACCTGGCTTCCTCCACTTCCAAAGCATGGCTCCCTTATACAGACAGAGTTCTGAGACTTAGAAAGAGAGCAGTTTCACTTGAGTCTTGAGGCTGCTGGGTGGGTTTTATCTGGAATTCTGCCACCTTGCCTCTTAGTTTTATTTTTGCCAGGTTGTTTGGCAATGGGTATGTGTCTAGGGTAGAAAGTTGTCTCCATCCCTGGTCACTCCCAAGGACAGCTGAGCCCAGTGGACTTGGTCTCAGTCTCCTACATTGAGGCTCTGTCAGATTTCAAGTTTGTTACTTCTGAAGCTGCTCGTGGTTGTGGCGTAGCCTCACCCACCAAGCCGTCTGTCTGTCTTGCTCTCTGGCACACCTCCAGTCTCTCACTCTCCAGCATCAGGCCATCTTTGCACGTTTCTCCTCTGCTTCCCATGGTCAGAACAGTCAGAAACTCCTCTCTTGTGGTCCTGGAAGAACTGGTTTAATTTATCAGATTTTTAAGAGTTTAAATGAAAACCTGTCTCATGTTGCTGGGAACCTGAAGGGTTTGTTCAACGCCATGCAAGTGTCCCACACTTTGCTACGCACCGGCTCTGACAGGGAAAGGGTTTATCGTCAAGTGTCTGGAGCTGACAGCTTGGTTGATGCACTGTCTGTCTCCTCTGTGATAGTAACAGATGACCACTGCCCTCTAGCTGTGTCCCTGCTCCACCCTGATGACAGTCACGGTCGTTCTGTAGCCTTCAGCGCTGATGCCACTTTGGACAGGTGCCGTCCAAAGAGACGGACAGCAACGCTGTGTGTGCAGGGCGTTATAAATGATCTATCTCCTGCTTATCAGCTCTGGATCCATTATACTCTGGCTAGACCATGACCTAAAACGTATTCTTTTAATTGCTAAAAACAAAAAAAGGTAGGCATGCACATGGACCGAGTGGCATGTTCCGAACCAAATGGACGCGCTTTGTTTCACCTCTGCTCACCCTAGATCCGGCTCTCCAGATAAACCCCCTGTACTGGCTGGTTCTGAGTGCCAACGTGACACAGGCTGGAGTTATCACAGAGAAGGGAGCTTCAGTTGGGGAAATGCCCCCCCATGAGATCCAGCTGTGGGGCATTTTCTCAATTAGTGATCAATGTGGGTAGGGCCCCTTGTGGGTGGTGCCATCCCCGGGCTGGAAGTCTTGAGTTCTATAAGAGAGCAGGCTGAGCAAGCCAGGGAAAGCAAGCCAGTAAGGAACATCTCTCCATGGCCTCTGCATCAGCTCCTGCTTCCTGACCTGCTTGAGTTCCAGTCCTGACTTCCTTTGGTGATGAACAGCAATGTGGAAGTAAGCTGAATAAACCCTTTCCTCCCCAACTTGCTTCTTGGTCATGATGTTTGTGCAGGAATAGAAACCCCGACTAAGACACCCCCTTATCTCCGCTAGCACTTATGCTGGTATTTGCATCCATGTTTCTCATTTTAAAAAGTATTGTTTGGCCAGGCAGTGGTGGCCCACGCCTTTAATCCCAGCACTTGGGAGTCAGAGGCAGGTAGATTTCTGAGTTCGAGGCCAGCCTGGTCTATATACAGAGTGAGTTCCAGGACTGCCAGGGCAACACAGAGAAAACTTGTCTCAAAAAAAAAAAAAAAA
>JADRCC010159854.1:0-12024 GCA_019843855.1 Hylomyscus alleni | reverse complement strand
GTGTGTGTGTGTGTGTGTGTGTGTGTGTGTGTGTGTGTGTGTGTCTAAGCATACATATATGTATTTGTGTGTGCGTATATATATAGTATATTTAATATATATATATATATATATACATATATATATATGAGTGTTCTATGTAAATAAGATAGTTTTGTACAATGAAAAACACCCTACAAAATCAAGGTACCATATATGTCTACTCATTTATAATTCATTTACTAAATTTATTTCTAGACTTTGAACATTCTTGTAAAGCATCATGCCCATTATCTGGACAAAAATATATGCTTATTGCAATCTTCTTAATGCATACAATTTCATACTCTACTATAATTTATTCCTTAATTATGACATTTTTTAATTTTCTAGAATTTTATTGAAACTAACAATTTAGATGATGAGATTTATGTTATTTTAATACATCCTTATTTGCAAATTTCTTATACTACAATTTTCTTACTACACTATTCACTATTTCATGTGTATTTGTATCACATCCCCACATAAACTGTAATTTCCATGGGAAGGAAAACATGTTCTTCCTGAAGTGTTGTTAATGATGTGGGAAAATACTTATTATTTGGTGTTGAATGAAAAAAGAAAGATAAAAATCAAATATATAGTGTGATATTAACTACATAATACAGAAAGAAAAGAAGCAAATACATTAAAAATACACTAAAATAAGGATAGTGATTTTTTTTCTGTGTTGTACAGATATAAATGATTGGTAATTAAACTCATTTGATTTTAACATTTTCAAGGATACATATGTTTTATATTCAAAATTGTTTATTAAACACAGATAAATTCTCCATCTAAATGTTATTCATGGTGGAGATCTGTTCAAACTAGTACCTCAGTAATTCTTTTAACAGTTACATCAAAGACATGTTTAAACATTTCCCTGGATTTCTCTAAGATCACGTTTCTATTAAAACAAATCATGTTTCCTATTTGGTTCTTCAAATTTCAAATTAACTACCTATATAGGTTAGTATACTTTATTTTTCTAGTGAGCAAAAACCCTCACTCAAAGTGTCTTGACACAATAGAGTATTGATTGGCTCCTAGGACAAAATTCCCCAAATACTGGCTGATGTTGGACTGCCAACAAAATATAGCTAAGTATGACTTACTTTAGAGAGTTTGCAACTTACTTTAGAATGAGTTTGGTTCAGGAGTTCAAGGTATCTTTTTGGTTCCAGCCACATTTCCATCAAAGTAACTCACATTGTATTTTTCTTCAAACTTTATCCTCAGGCTTTCTTTTCTATAGTGTTCAAAATGGCTAAAGTGCTTTGAAACTATAAATTTTCAGATTTCTCAACACACTTGGGATGAGAACCTTTATCAGCATTCATAGAAAAAAATTCTGAGGGAGTATGGTTGCTCATTTTGTGTACTTATGCCAATTGTTTAGATAAATGCTGTATTCTGATTGGACTAGTCTGAATCAAACTTTCATGGGAGTGCTTGAAAATGGTTAAATTCCAAAGGAAATACATGTGTCTATTATACATAGAGGAGAGAATAGATGCTGGGTACAAATTCTGCGTTTGTGTGGGTGTGTCTCTGTGTATTTGTGTATTCATGTTATTCATGTGATAAGCCTTAACCATAGAAATTTGAGAATAGTAAACCATTTGACTCAGTATGTTATAAAAACATGTGAATTTGGTATCTTTCGAGGAGACATACTTTTTTACTCCTAAAATGTTTTTTAAAACACATTTAAATTCTCCATATAAATTTGATTCATGGTAGAGATCTGTTCAACAGGCACAAAACACCAATGATCCATGGATATGCATATCTGGATCTGGATATATATATACACACACACACACACACACACACACACACACACATACATTTTGAATGCATCAATATTCTTGGAAAGCTATAAATACTGCTTTAATCTATTTACCATGGCACATTTTGAGCCATGAATGATGCATAGAGAGGGAAAGCATATACTCATGAGTACACAAAAGCAATGGAAGAGTGCAATAGGAATTTTTTTTAAGTGTTTAATAATGAAACTTCATTGCTTTTACTTTCATTGTCTTCTAAACTCGAATTGGCTCATGGTTCTTTCCATGGTTTCTTTTGCACACACTTGCATAGTAACCCTTAATAACCTTTGCTAACATTCTCAATTTCCTTGCCTGTCAAAACAGATAAGCAGTCAGCAGTTGATGACTGGGTGACTCTGTGACCTTAACATCAGAATGACAAATCTAGTTTTCTGAGAATGAGCAAGCTGACAGAAAGGAATCATTCACATTTGTCTACTGGAAGCAAATAGAACAAGCAACATATATTCTAAATTGTTCAACTACAAATGCTCCATGAGTAGCACAATATGAGTAGAGGGAGCAAGACATGCTCTACTAAGACTTTTTTTCTATTTTGTCTAAAATAATACAGCACACATATTACTTACATCTTTGTTAACTTTTCTCTACTTGGTGATTCAATTAATCCTACCCTTTACAACTTCCTACCAAAACTGTTTCAGAAATATGGTAATCAAATGCCAAATGCCTTAGGTAAGAACTACTTTTCTCACCTTTTTTCAAGTTCTCAAGCAGTCTCAAACTTCAGTGGAGTACACTCCTTTTAGTAGAGTGTGAGAAAAGCAGACCCTCTCTAAACTGATACTCTTATAGGACTTCCTGGTAGAGTACCCAGACCTTTGAAAAATATCACGGGAAATAGAAGAACAAACAATATTTGCCCAACTTAGAAAATTTACTAACCCTATGATATCTGTTAGAGTCAGAGGAGTAGGCAATGAAGAATTTTATGTCCAACTGAAAAAAAACAACTTTCTTAGATGTTTATGTAGGGTTATTTTTGTTTTCTATGCTGATTTTTCAGTTCTCTCAGTGTATCACTCCCTGCCAATTATCTTCATAATGTAATTCTATATTGAGCAGTGTGAACAGAATATGGAAAAATGAAGTAGGAAACCCTTGAGTGCATAATTATTCCATGTCAGTGATATTTTAACTAAATCAGATATTTTGATGATACTGTGATTTAACTACTACAGGATGTTCATAATGAGAGTAAAAATAATTGATTACTATTCTCTTTTGTGCTTTGGAGATAAAACAATTGAAGTTCTTTAAGTGAAATATGATTGACAGTGTTTCACAAATTCTGTAAAAATTATCCACTCATATTAAAGACTGAACTTTCAAAAAGACTTCTATTATATAACTGAGAAATATACAAGTCTATGTATGTAGAATCATCTGACTCAATGTGATTTTTTTTTATTGGTAATATCCAGAAAAATTGAAATATACAAGAAAATTTGGAGTGGAAGATTATACAATTCCTTATCAAAAGTTACTGGAAGACTTCTGATGGAAAAGTTATCAAGTATTTCATTTGTAATGAACAATAAAAACTAGATTGCATGATCTCTTTGCCCAACTAAAGAAATAGATGAGCAAAACACACTGGGCAGAAGTATATAATTAGAGAAACAGATGCTACCACATGCTGTAAACATGGGAAAGATGTAGCCAACTAAAGTAACAAGTAATGATAGTATGTTACCTGGGGGCTTCTGGAAGAGAAACCATTCAAATTGAATGCAATAGATGACATTCAAGAGCATTCAGGAATAACCTAAAATCTGGAAAGCATTTCATTTATCCTAGAGAAAATTTCAAGTAACATCTTCAAGAGTTGGAGTATATACCTACCGCCATCAAATTCACTGCATACAATGAAGAAATCATCATAGTCACAAAAACCTGCAATTTTTAAAGTCCCTTGATGAATGCTTAGATTGTTATTAAGCCTAAGAATATTATGAGAGAAGAATATATTTGACAAGGAGATATCAACTCAATTAACATTGCTCTGGCCTCAATGGGAACAAGAGACAGTGCATTATGAAGCCAAGTTTGAGTGCTCAGGAACACGTAGCTGGATTACCCCAGGTTCCATATTCTCAAAGGGAGGCAATGTCATGAAATTTTATAGTAGCAGAGCAAAACAAAGAAAATCATAAATTAAAGAAATTTAAATTTACAATGGTAGAGACATCAAACAGATGGCTATATTAATCTTAAATATGCAAGGAGAAAGAATACTGACTCAAATAACCATAGCCAAATTAATTAAAGCAACACATTTTTAATTTCTGTATACAGGCTGCCTCATCCTAAGGTGAGGCTCAAGAATTTAACAGTGCACATGAGGATAACATTTTTATAGTCCAAGAGTAGAGGGTTTTCAAACAGGGGGTGGGGAATAGGCAAGATTACAGGAGCAGAGTGTAAGCATAAGTTGATCATAACAACCTTTGGAACCAGACGTAGTTGCAAGATGGTCATAACAATGTAGTCATAACAACAGGTACTCAAATTAACCTTTTGAAACAAAGGTAGGATTGCAAGATGGTCATTACAACTTTTGAAAGAGACATGATTGCCCTTTCCTGGAACAGGCAGTTCAATACCATTTGTAGTTAAGGTTACAGGTAGACATACTCCAAAGCTTGTGAAACACAGGTTTAATCCTAAACAGGAATGAGCCTAGTTTGTCTTTACTATAAGATAGTTTTTAAACTTAAGATTAAGGCAGGGTTGTTCATCAGTTACACCTGATAGAGGGCTATCTCCAAAAGGACTCAGATGCTATCTGATGACATTCTTAATTTTGGGTCAGTGGGAGCTAGTATTCTACTAAATTAATAAAATCTAAAATGTTTTATGTGTTAGTTACATGGTGTTAATTTTGACAAGAAAGTGTGCAAGGAATGGCTAATCGGGGCAAAAGAAAGCACAGGATAAAGTATACTTAGGCACTGTACCTGTAAACTTCCAACTCTTCCACATCATAGCAGTTCTAATCAATTACTCAGACTTTAGAGACATGGCTTCTTCCTAGAACTTCTTGTTCACTATAAACTGAATGGAAATATAAGATCTATTATAGAATTTTAAAAGACTTAACAAAATTGCTATCCACGCTGCTATATTTGCCTCAGCTGAATTTTTCTTCCCTTTCTACCTACTCCAGTCTTCTACATTTAAATTTACTTGAGAGGAAAAGAGAATCTATACATAATTGAGATATCATAAACTTTTCAAATGCAAAGGGATAGTAAAGAAAGATAATTCATTGATTTTAGTCTAAGAACAAATAGAAAAACTAAACAGAGCTTACCAAGCTAATTATGACCAAGTGTTAATATCACAAAAAATACTATCAAAACACTGAAACCTATAAAAGTATAATCTCAAATGGAGGAGATAGTATTACTGCTGTACTGCTGTACTGAAGATAAAAGGAAAAGTTTTCCTTTTATCTTCTGCTACATTTTTGTGTCTACTTCCTTTATATGGAAACATTTATGTCCACTAGTTAACACACTTTGTCAGGAGTCTGCCCTTGGACTCTGCTTTATATCCAAGCCAGCTGAAATGGAAGCCTCTGTGAGGGTTCTTCCTCACAAGTGGAGGTTGGACCATAGACTAAAAAGAGCTTGAGAACCCTACTCTTTTAGTTGGATACTCCGAAGTGTAATATTGATTTCAGAATGCCTATAGAGGAATAAGCCAAATCTTCTCTCTATAGAGATTTGACTAAAATTAACTCTTGTGTTCACCCCTACTCTCTGCATCTCTCTTGATGTTTCTAAGGGGCTACTTCCTTCTTTAATTACCTATTAACCCAGAAATCCTCCTAAGAGGGACTGCTTCTAGGGAATGCAACTAAAGACATTCAAACAAGGTTGAATAATCTCACATGTAAAAGGCATATCCTTGTGAAAGGGAGAAAATTCTCCTTTAGTAATTATACTACAAAAGAACTCAATATTAACATTTCAGTAAAAGTAAATCTTGGTGACAAGAAGTAACAGATTAAGATGCCAAGTGAGATAACAGAAAAGAGAAAGCAAAAACAGGATTAAAAATTCTGTTCTTACAGAAGTAATACTTGTTAATCTACATAGCACAAGTAGCTATGAATTGAAGTCTAATTTCTGAAAAAAAAAACAAAGCACATGAGACAGTCAGGGGATTTGTGAGAAGAAAGAAAATAAGAAAGTATTCAGAGATAAGATTAGGAATGTATATACATATACTTACAATAGGTGAACAAAATTCAATCAAAAGTACTAAAAATATAACACTTTGCAAAATATTTCCATGAAAAAAACCTGACTCTACAGCATAAGATATCTTATGATGTTCCATGGAAAGATAATACAAAAATTAACACAAGAAACTCAACTTCTGTATTAGTCGGTACTGTCAGAGCCTCTGAGGAGACAGCTCTATCAGGTTCCTGTCAGTCAGCACTTGCTGGCATCCACAATAGGGTCTGGATTTGATGATTGAATATGGGAAGGATTCCCAGGGGGAGCAGTCTCTGAATTGTCTTTCCTTTAGTCTCTGCTCCATAGTTAGTCTCTACCACTCCTTCTACGGGTATTTTGTTCCCCACTTTAATAAGGAATGAAGTATCTACACTTTGGTCTTCCTTCTTCTTGAGTTTCTTATGGTTTGTGATTTGTACTTTGTGTATTCCGATCTTCTGGCCTAAACAAATGGCTGAGAAGCACCTAAAGAAATGTTCAATATCCTTAGTCATCAGGGAAATGCAAATGAAAATAACCCTGAGATTCCACCTCAAACCAGTCAGAATGACTAAGATCAAAACTTCAGGTGACAGCAGATGCTATTGAGGTTGTGGAGAAAGAGGAACACTCCTTCATTGCTGGTGGAATTGCAACATGGTACAAGTACTCTGGAAATCAGTTTAGTGGTTCTGCCGGAAATTGGACATAGTACTACCAGAGGACCCAGCTATACCACTCCTGGGCATATACCCAGAAGATACTCCAACATGTAATAAGGACACATGCTCCACCATGTTCATAGCAGTCATATTTATAATAGCCAGAAACTGGAAAAAACACAGATGTCCCTCAACAGAAGAATGGATACAGAAAATGTGGTACATCTACACAATGGAGTACTACTCAGCTATTAAAAACAATGAATTTATGAAATTCTTGGGGAAATGGATAGATCTGGAGAATATCATCCTGAGTGAGGTACCCCAAACACAAAAGAACACACATGGTATGCATTCTCTGATAAGTGGATATTAGCCCAGAAGCTCAGAACACCCAAGATACAATTCACAAACCATAAAAAACTCAAGAAGAAGGAAGACCAATGTGTGGATACTTGTTCCATCTTAAAAGGGGGAACAAAATGCACATGGAAGAAGTTGTAGAGACTATGAAGCAGAGACTAAAGGAAGGACAATTCAGAGACTGCTCCACCTGGGAATCCTTCCCATATTCAATCATCAAATCTAGACACTATTGTGGATGCCAGAAAGTGCTAGATGACAGGAACCTGATAGAGCTGTCTCCTGAGAGACTCTGTCAGTACTGACTAATACATAAGTAGAGACTCATAGCCATCCATTGGACTGAGTACACAGTCCTCAATGAAGGAGCTAGAGAAACGACCAAAGGAGCTGAAGGGTTTGCATCCCCTTAGGACAAACAACAATATGAACTAACTAGTACCCTCAGTGCTCCCAGGGACTACACCATCAACCAAAGAGTACACAAGGTGGGACTCATGGCTCCAGCAGCATATGTATAGCAGAGGTTGGCCAACTTGGTCATCAGTGGGAGGAGAGGCCCTTGGCCCTGTGAAGGTTCTGTGCCCCAGTGCAGGGGAATGCCAGGGCCAGGAAGCAGGAGGGGGTGGGGTGGTAAGCAGGGGAAGGGGGGAGGGAACAGGGATTTGCTTTAGTTTTTGGGTTTTTTTATTTTATTTTATTTTATTGGAAAGGAAACTGGAAAAGGAGATATTGTAAATAAAGAAAACATCTAATTTAAAAAATGGGAAAAAAAGAAATACATTGCAATTTAGATGCCCCCAATCAAAAAAAAGAAACTCAAATCAGTGCACAATCTGCTTAAGTCATTAATTTTTAATATTAACAAATGGCACATACTTTTGTCTATGCATTAACTATATCATGTAACAAAAAACTTGATCGCAGCCAAAATTCCCCACTGCATTATTCAATATGATAATATGTAAAATTATTGTCTTCAAGTTCTGTGTAAAATAAAATGTGACCCAGATACATCATACTTACTCAAGTTGCCTTGGAGAATAAAAACTACATCATAGTTCAAACAGAAAAAAAAATAGAGAATGCAATTACAACTGCTAGCTACTTTCTAAAAAAGGAATGAAGGTGAGGATAAAAAACATGCTAAAATAAAGGCAAATAAAATGACATATATGTCAGTTGTATAGAAAATCATTGTAATAATTAAGCAAATAATAAAAACACAATACTAAAACTGTTAGAACTGTGCCTATATAGTAATCGTTTCAAAGGGAGTTAAATTTAGAAAGATTAGAGGAAATATAGTCTCAGTCATCAAGACATCAAATATGTCTGAGAATAGGTACCAGGCTGAACTCATTTTGTGAGATTGGTATTGAAAACTGTAAGCTTACAGCAATACTGCATCAAGCTTATTTGTCATCAGATAAACATTTTATAAATGTTCCCTACTTCAGTTCAGTTACTGTCCCTTATGTGTAGAATACATGGGGAAATACATAGGCAATAGCATACTAAAGCCCTCCCACTTCTCAATACAATATATAGAATGTAGCAGGCATTCTAAAATTATGTAATTTATGTTACTGTGACTGTTATTTCCTGCTGATTTCACTAAGTGTAGATTGGATACTTCTTTTATCACATCTCTCCTCTCTGTGCTTCAGAAAATAACTTGACTTATTTTGCTAGCAGATTTACAGGACCCTTTTTCCTTTGTGTTTACATATGTGAAGTGCACAACTTATTGGTTTATTTACGGCATTTTAATAGGTTTAGATGATACTTGTTTTACTGCTTTGCTCCCATTGCCCACAGTCACCTCTTTACCTTATCTCTGTAGTTCCCTTCCTTCTTCTTCTTCAGTCATCTCTCTTCTTCTCTTATCTCTACGTTTTTCATATAGATTTTCACATGAGAAAATATGATATTCAACTTTCTGAACCTATTTTATAAATACTTTTAATGATAGGTTTATATTTATTTTTTATGTAAGAGTATTTTCCATGCATGCTTGTCTGTAAACCATATTTGTGCACTGGTTTCAGAGGCCAGAAGAGGGCATTGGATCCTCTTGAACTAGAGTTACAGACTGTTATGAATTGCCATGTAGATGCTGGGGATCAAATCTGGGTCCTCTGGAAGAGATGCCTGTCTTCTTAAGTATTGAGTCATCTCTCCAGGCTCCTGAGACCTTTGTTGGGGGGAGGGATGCATAACAATTCCTTTATATTGTCAATAATTTCTACAATTTACAAATGAAATAGAAACTGAGGCATTAAGTAAAAGCTATTAAGAAGAAGAGGCAGGAAAGCAAAGTCTAATATAATGTTCCTGGTATCAGCTGTAAATATAACGAAACCATCACAGCTGCCTTTAGTTAAGCACACATAATTCAACCATTATTTCAAAGTACCTGGAAGCACTAAACTCTCCAAATTCACTTTCCATTATGCTTTACATCACCCTGTGCATTATTTAAGTACATCAGAGTACAACTTGACATAAGGAAGTACAGAGAAAGGGTGAGGTGAATCAGAAGACCATAAAAAAGTTACTATATTGAGTTAATTGTGAACTTTTGCCCTCTTTTTCTGACTTTAACTTCAGTTTTTATAATTGCAAAGTAGATACAATTGGAATAATTTGAGGAAATCAGTTCCAATATATAAGATTATAGAATTTGTATGTATGTGCATGTGCGTGCGCATGTGTATGTGCTTGTGTGTATGTTTGACTGTACACACATTTGTGATATATACAATTGACAAGCAGATTTTATGTGTTCAATTACATGGCTATATTTTCATCAGATACTTTGTTTAATAATCACTGAGTGGAAAATTATCTGAATCAGGACAGATGATGGTATTTTCTCAGTATACTTGTAGAAATAAAGCTTGAGAAGTTAACACAAAGTTTCAGCATATCAGAGAAGGATTCAAGGTTATTAGATTATGATAGCACAATATTATAGCCAAGAAAACATAGCTGTACCCTATATTTGAGAGCCCTGAAAACACGGTTTGAAATTCAATACACTGAGTCAGAGATATCTCTTATCATATTGTCTCCATTCTTTAATATGTCACAGTTATGACATAAGTCAGTGGCAAATGCCTCATCCTGAAAAGTGCTAACAGCAAAATAAGTGTACAAATGTACACAGAGTTCCACTCGACAGGACATCATTGGTAGAGAGACTTGTTGAAAAATATTTCTTCTCCAAATCCTGGCTCAGTTTGCCTTGATGGCACAAACCTTCCATACAGGTGAAAATCATTTCTGAGGCATGCCTTTTTAATCAAGATTAAGGTAGCCCATTACCTGAAGTAGCTAACATCTTAATGGGAAGACTTAGTTATGGAACAGTTTTTGCTATCACATGACAGACCAGAGCACCAAATATGATAAACAAATTAGCTCAAGAGAATATCTAAAATATGGAACCTTACCTACACTGAGGTAAGATAAAAAGTAAGGAACTTGTTGGTCAGTAATTGTTTGAGAGTCCTAGAAGGACAGAGAGGTGGAAAATCTCATATAGTAACTGAGAAAGAATAGAAAAGAACATCTGTTGCTTCAGGTTTAAGGAGAAATTATGGTAAGTAAAGTCTACAGGGGCTAGAGAGGTCTACAAATATTTTCTCTATGTGAACTGTGAGTGGATGGAAACTTTACAGATGCTGGGGCATTGCTCAGAATGATAAACCACCTTAAACGGAACTCACAAAATTTATGTTAATTTAATATGTTCCTTATTTGCCCTCTGTCTCACCAGTCACCTCAAATTCTTCTAAAAAGATTTATTGAAGAGTAAATCTTAATTGATAACCTGGTATTGAAAGAGTTCCAGCAATCTTGGGACAGGATTAAACTTTAGGTAAGAAGTACCGACTAAGGCTGATGAGGTGTCTCAGTGGGTAAAGGCACTTACCAACCAAGCCTTGTGATGTCGGTTCAATCACTGGAAAACATCTGATGTTGGAAAGACACCATCTACTCTATAAAGTTGTCTTCTGACTTCTACAAGCATCCTGGGGCATGTGAGCCAGCATACACATAATTAAATAAAACTTTTGAAAATATGTGTAGAGTCTATGGCAGTAGTCACAGTTTGCCATAGATAAGACTATAATGAACTCAATAATATGAGAAAGAAATTGAGTATTTACAATTTCTAAACTATTTAATATTTTTAAAGAAATGACTAAAACTAGGAGACATAACTAAGTATTTGAGATATATTAACAGATGTATTTTTAAAATCATAAAAGTATTCTATTCTGGGATAAAAATTCAAGAGATAAATGTTGATTTCCAGAAAAACGGCTATTAGGCAAATGACATTTAGGCATTTATGAAAAAAGCCAATATGGATTCACCAAAACTTCATATTCATTTCTTGTTTTTTTTTCTTTTATAGTGTTACTTAGCTGGCAGCTTTACTAGATATTTTATTTAACATTGGCATAGCTTTCAAAGAGAGATGGGATAACACTCAAGGCTAAATGGCAACATTCTCACTGGATTCATGTAAGTAGTTATTTATGGAGGTAGATAAGTTGTAGTGAGCATGTCTCTTTAAGAGAAAAAGAGCTCTTAAAGTACTCAAACGGTTGTTAACTGACAGGTACTTGATATCAGCCAATCAGAAATGTCTTAGCAGCCTGACAGTTGAATAGATTACAGCAGCACTATAAATAAGAGCGAGTTCCAAAGCACGATGAGGCAGCCTTGCCTTGGGATGCTTTGGGTGGGAGGCTTGGCTGGGAGGCTTGGCTGGGAGGCTTGGGAGGCTAGGCTAGGTTAGGCTAAGCAATTTTCAAAAGACATTTTTACCTCAGGACTATAAGACCAGAGCTCTTAGGATTTTTCTCC
>JADRCC010159852.1:0-20934 GCA_019843855.1 Hylomyscus alleni | reverse complement strand
TTTTTTTTTTTTTTTTTTTTTTTTTTTTTTACAAACCAGGGCTAGGGAAGTCTTCCTGGTTTTGCCTCTCCCTTACCTCAGGGGAATAGTTTTTAAGACAAAACCAGCATTATCACAGATCTATCCAGGTGTGGTGCAAAGTGATTTAATCTCTCTCTCTTTTTTAAAAAGATTTATTTATTTATTTATTTATTTATTATATGTTAAGTACACTGTAGCTGTCTTCAGACACCTTTTCTTCTCGCTTGCTGTAACTGTCTTTAGACACCCCAAAAGAGGGCATCAGATCTCATTGCAGATGGTTGTGAGCCATCATGTGGCTGTTGGGATTTGAATTCACAACCTTTGGAAGAACAGTCAGGGCTCTTAACCTCTGAGCCATCTTTCCAGCCCCCAAAGTAATTTTAAACTTGAGATTTATGGAGAGTCAATGAGGCCATAGAACTTATAGAAGCATTACAATCTGTCTTGCCAATTTCATGTAGAGTTGTTGTGTAATTAGGAGGTTGTTTTTCCCTCTCCATCCTGGTAGTTTTGAAGATTTTATTTGTCTCTGCTTCAGTACAAGAAGCTAAGACTTTAAATTTTTCAGTGTAAGTTAACTATTAAAGCCCCAGCTACATCAAGAGAGTTGTATCAAGAGAGAAAAGATGATTGGCTTACTTCTAATTTTCCTAAGCTCACCACAAGATTCAAGCCTTTGTTAGATATTGTGTGGTGAGAGACAAACCGCTTTGTAGAAATCAGAGTGAGCTTCTATTACTTGTTGTCAATCGTGATCGATTACAATCACATGTTTAGTACTTGTCCACAACAATTCTTTGGCAAAAGAGAGCATTAATATAAATTCATCTTTTCTCATATTCAAAGTAAAGTTTCAACATCCTATCATGAAGTTGGTGTAATGCTTGGCATTCCTTAATTGGATTAGAGCAGATTATGGAACTGGCTATTACAGTCAGGCATTTGAGATGTTTTGTCAACAAATTAATGTTGCCCATATTAGTGGGATTTCTTAACAAGTAATTGTTGAATGTGCACATTGCACTCTGAAACATTTGACTTTTAAATAGAAAAAGGGGGAATTATATCCCTTGCACATTATTTAAATCATGCTTTTTATTTAAAAAAAAAATTTAGATGACAAAGAGCTCTCTGAAAAATCCATGACACCCTACAACCAGGCATAAATGCCTAGGTGAAATGGAATAATCTTTTAACTGGAGCCTAGAAAAGGCCCAGATGTTTTAATCACCTGGAGAAGAGAGTGTATTTATGTTCTTTCCACAGAATGCAGAATCCCCAATCTAGATCCCAGAAAGACTGGTCCAACCGGCCCTGCCTCTCCTGCTCACAAAGACTCACTGAAAAGAGGAGGGAGAAGAACAAGAGAAGCAGACATCAACCACAGACTGCAACAACGAGAACCGCTAACGCGCTGCTGTTCAGCCAAATTTGTTTGGACTTATTGCTGCTAATATGAATTTTTCTTGTGTCTCTTATCTGTATGCTATGTTGTTTGTAAGTTAGACTAGCTACTAAGTGTCATACCTCATTTCATTATATTTGTGTCATACCATCACCCTGTAACTCACCTACGGATTGGGAAAAAACTAAGGCCCATTTGCAGGGAGTATGGAAAGATACAGGTATTTCTCATGATATGGAACAATTGAAGGCAGAAATTTCAGATGTTAGCAAAAGTCATTTGGATACTTGGAACATTGATGAATTGGTCAGTGATTTAAAATACAATCTAAATACATTGAATCCCTTGGACTGGGTTCAGTATGTAGTTTTGCTGGCTGTTGTTATTGGCATTATTTTAATAGTGATTATTGTGTTCCCATTTGTCTTTAGAGCTCTTCTGAGATCCCTAGCTACCACGAGGAGGGACCTTCTGGAACTTCGTTTGAAAAATAATAAAAAAAGCAGGAGATGCCACACCCACTTGTCTATGCCTGCCTACATGACTCTTGTCATCTGCCCTGCTTTCTGTATGCTATTTAAGCCTGAATTTTACCTTGTACAAAAACATTCAGATTCAGCACACTCTTGTGTCTACTCTGTCTATCATCCACCGAATTGTTGCCCACCTGACCAGAACTCTCATCCCGGGAAAATAGGGTCCTCGTAACCAACCTGGTCCATGGCAGAAGGATTTGTGAGGATGGGATTGTGAGGATATGATAGCAGGGGGGCTGCAATCAGGATGTAAAGTGAATAAATAAATAAATAAAAGAAATGAACAAAAAATATTTGACTATAAAAAAGGAAAAGAAAGTATGTGACCATAATTATTTTTCAAAAATAGCTATATTTGTTCATTAATATAATTATGATAATTATTGTAAAACATTAACATAACAGTTATATGCTTTAATAATAAAAATGATAAATCTAAAAAAATCATCTTAAGGCAACACAGTCAGGAGTAATCACAAAGTAATATTTGATGGTCCTGTACTATGTGCATTGAACTGGGTCAACAGAACTTACCAAGGAATGTCTAAATTCTTGGAAAAGAATAAAATATGATTAATAAACCTCTCTCATTGATAAATTAATAGAATGAAAGAAAGGATTGAAGTGAATGAATTTAAAATGAATAAAGGGACACAACAATGTATTTGGAAGTCTTGGTATGGGTAAGATGAGGAATTCTTTGCAATTTAAATTCCCCAAATATGGAAAATCTAAAAGAAGTATATAAATATATTTGACCCAGTAATGTTAAATGAGGAAATATAAGTAGTTTCAGAATATATGAGGAAGATTTAAGTGAAGCATTAAAACCTTGCTCACAAAGAAAATCTTAGAATGAGATAGAATCATAACTAAACTTTCCTAAGCCATTCAGGAAGGTGAAACAAAAACAACTCAATCTGTTCACAGGACAGGAATAAAATAATGACAACCTCATTCTATACAGCTAAACTTAGCGCAGTACCATAAACATGTCAGAGCACAACGGGTACAGTTGAGACTTTTAGACTACTTAAGCTGTGGAAAATTAGAAACTATGATAGAGTTTTTGAGCAGGACAGGCATATTACAGGTTGAATATTTTAAAAGAAAAATTGGATGCTGAAAATAGATTGAATGGAGTCAGAGATGAATCAAAGAATAACTTATTTTAGTTATTGAGGTGAAAGAAAATAATGGTTTATACATCAGCATGCATTAATAGAGGTGAGAAAATGTGCTTATATTTGGATCTTTTATGAGAATAGAAACAGTGGTTTAAAAAGAAATTGGACACAAGGTATGAGAGACTAAAAATTAAGAAGGGATAAGGTTTTCATTTTTAAATCAATGATAGAGTAATTATAATAGATATGGGGAAGTTTGGACAAAGTAGATTCAAAAGACTCACTGAAAGCTCAACTGTTGTGAATGCTAAGTGTGGAAAACTGACTTGAAAATTAAAATGCATGACTCTGAAATTAATGGGGAAAGGGTAAGGCTGAGATATAGATTTGGGGACTGTCAATATATAGGATAGTTTTGAGACTGAGTGGAGTGAATGTATATTAAAAAGCAAAGAGAACCTTGAAAATATCTGACCTGTTTCTGAATTAAATGGTCACAGAGTGATACAGAGTAATGAGAAAGACAGCCAGGATGATGGAAGTAAATGCCACATGATCATAGTATCTTGGAAATATAAAGAAGAATATTTTATACAAAAATTATATACCTCCTTCAATGTATTTTTTCAATGATAATTTAGAAATAAGTTAATTTAGGACTTAACCAATGATGTCTCTGGTAGATTCAAAAAGACTAGAGCATGACCATTGAATTTGTGGGGGCAGGAATATAGTTTCAAGTGAATTGATAAATAACTAAAGAAAACAGTGGATACCATTGCAATTGCTATAATATGGAAGTGATATATTTGGGAGAGTCATCAAATTCATTTTCAATTGGATCAATTATTCTGTATCAATAGAGTGATGAGAATAATAAATCACAGGTCAGAGTATTCTAGTAGAGTGAGTTGGTTAGGCTAAATCTGTACCCATTAGGAAAGAGTACCTTTGGCAAATACAACACTGAGTTCATATGTAGCAATAGGAGAGAATGCGGATGCAAGTAGGGAGGTGTATATAGTGATGGAGATTTTATTGCTTATATTTATCTCATTGCAATGACATTTGATGTTTTTCATTGAGCTTGAGAACCTCATAGTATTTAAAGATAATTTGATGAATGAAATACTCAGAAAAGTAGAAAGATAAATAACTTAGGATCGTTTTCCATGTAACTATGAAGCTTTGCAAGCCATTCAAAGTTGAGGTTTTAAATATCAGGGAGGATCTGTAGGCACTTAATGGTTTCTGGAAGGGGAAGCAGTGTAATAGATAGTATAGTGACTGATATGCTGCCTATGGGCTGTTTTTGTTTTGTTTTCAAATATAATTTTGAGATTATAATATAGTACATCATTTCTACCTTCATTTTTCTTCCTTAAAAATCCTCTCATATACTCCTTCTTGCTCCATTACAAAGTCATGGCTTCTTTGCAATCCTCTACTATGCACATACTGCCATAACAATCAGTCCTACCATGTATAGTCCTTGGTTGGTGGTTGAGTCCCTGGGAGCTCTGAGGGTACTAGTTAGTTCATATTGTTGTTCGTCCTAAGGGGCTGCAAACCCTTCAGCTCCTTGGGTCCTTTCTCTAAGTCCTTCATTGGGCACCCTGTACTCAGTTCAATGGATGGCTGTGAGCCTCTACTTTTGTATTAGTCAGGTACTGTCAGAGCCTCTCAGGAGACAGCTCTATCAGGCTGGCTTGTCCTTCCTTCAGTCTCTGCAACTCCTTCTGTAGGTATTTTGTTCACCCTTTTAAGAAGGAATGAAATTTCCACCTTTTGGTCTTCCTTCTTGAGTTTCTTGTGGTTTGTGGGTTGTTCTTCGTGTATTCTGAACTTCTGGGCTAATAACCACTTATTAGAGAGTACATATCACGTGTGTTCTTTTGTGATTGGGTTACCTCACTCAGGATGATATTCTCCAGATCCACCCCAGTGTAGGGGAATGCCAAGGCCAATAAGTGGGAGAGGGTGGGGTGGCAAGCAGGGGGAGGAGGGAGGCAACAGGGGTTTGTTGTTGTTGTTGTTTTGGATGGGAAACTGGGAAAGGAGAAATCATATGAAATGTAAATAAAGAAAATATCTAATAAAAAAAAGTCATGACTTCTTTTAAAATTAACAGTTACACACACATACAACACCCACCTCTCATAAATATACCTTGTTCCGTCTGTTTGTTATTTGTATACAGGTTTTCTCCCTGACCATCTAGTAATAGATAACCAATTGGTATGCTCTTTTCAAGGGAAGACTATTTCTCATCCCACTCTCAGCATTTCTTACTTGCCTGTATTTCTGTGTAGAGTTGAAGCCTTGTGGTCTTTTCCCCCATCCACTTTGACAAGTCTCTCATTGTTCAGCTCATGTTAAGATGATCACACATGTGAGACTTGAAGCATCTGACATTACTAGGAGACAGAGTTCAAGGCAAGTTGCACAATCTTCTGATTTTATAATCTTCCTGCTCTAGGCTTTTTAAAATAGCACCTCATTCATACACCAGGACACAACTCAGTAAAACACATTGGGTCCCACACACAAGTTAAAATAGTAAAGGGGATTAATATTAATTAAGTGGGCCTCCAGTATGCAGGAGTGGAGTAGAACGGGATAGTAATGGGAATGAACACATTTGTACATAAAGATCCAGGTACTCTAGTAGAAATGATTTAATATTTAGATTTATTTAAGAGAAGAATATAAAGGGATATAGAAAATTCTGCAAAATGAAGTCTGTGCATTGGAGAGTCTAGAGACTAAAATTTCTGTGGTGAGCTCTTAGTAAGGAAGAAATGATTACTGTTTGTAAGTGATTCCAAATAATGTTGCTATTTTAGAGAAAAGTGACAAAGGTTTGGTTGCCAGAAGAATTAGGATACCCCAGAAGAACCTCTGTATTAAGAAGATCATAACAAGAGAAGTACTTTATCGAAGAAAAGGAAACAATGTGCCCGACAAGACAAACAGAATGTAGATACTTGTATAATCCACAAACCTCTTTATTATACTCATTATGTATAAATCATACATCTTTTATGTTTTACATATTTCCTGCCCATAGGTAGATATCACAATTTATGTTTTATTCATAATTTCTAACTGTGAATACTTGTTTCTCCAACATTTGTAGACAATTTTGCCAAAAACTCCTGACATCTCTAATGGATGGTCAATCCTCTATGAAATATAATATGGGAAGGGAATATTCTAAATGTAAAGTGTAAATCATAGTCAGTACACCAATGTGCACTATGTAAGTTGTTATTAAAAAGTAAATAAATTATAGATTTTAGTGGGCAAAGTTAAAAACAAACATAAGGGCTGCGATAGAAGCCAGACCAGCCACTTATCTTCTGATTAACTGAGAGGGATTCACTTAAAATTTATATTATCAAGTCAAAACCAATTTCTGAGTTATCCTCCGTCAGCTGCACTTTGGTGAAAAACACAGCTAGTATATAAGTTAGCATCTTCTATCAAATTACCTTCACATTTTAAAGTTCATTTTATCATCAGTCATCCACTTTTCCATTCAAGAAACACTAGCTGATAATGTAGGTCATTTATAGAGCACTTTTCTTACAAAGCAAGGTATGGAGCTGTATTTACTACATTATTAAATCAGTTTTATTTCTGCCATTGTAGCTGTGGACACCCATAGGGACAGTCACTAGGGTAAAACAAACTGAACTTAAGTTCTCCAAGCATGCTATTCAATAGTAAATATTTATTTTTTCACTTGCAAATTTGTTTTCTCTTAAAGTAAGAGTTGATAAATAACATTCTTTAAACATTGAAGACCAAATGCCAACTCCAAAGAGGGGAAGAACAATCAGTTCTTTGGCTTCATCTTTATCATCTTTATGTTATTGCCATATTCACTTAATAATACAGCATTTTATGAATTTCCAAGGAACCTAGACAAACAACACGACGGTTTGTATAAATTCTGTCATACTCAATATCTTAAGAAAACATGGAATATTTTAGTTATGCAAAAATTTCAAACATGTAGAGGTTTTGTTGCTTTAGAGTAGCTTTTATATTACCTAGTAATAATTTTTTTTTTTTTTTTTTGGTTTTTCGAGACAGGGTTTCTCTGTGTAGCCCTGGCTGTCCTGGAACTCACTCTGTAGACCAGGCTGGCCTCGAACTCAGAAATCCGCCTGCCTCTGCCTCCCAAGTGCTGGGACTAAAGGCGTGCGCCACCACCGCCCGGCCCTAGTAATAATTTTTAAAGATACCTAGTAGTTTGGATACTTTGAACACAGTTGTCTGTTTGACTAGATACGAAAAAATACACAAGCTAGGTTTTGAGGCCTTGGAGGTTTGATACTTTATTCTGACAATTGCTTTATATTCCAGTTGTTTCTTCCATTGTGTTCTCGTCTCCTTGCTGATCTAATCATCTGCTGACATGTCCATTATCTTTTACAGTCACTGAGAGTAGCAAAAAGTTTAGTTATATTTGAGCAGGCTCTCTTTGATTAATTTGTTTTACTAGCCTACATCATGCAATTAGAAACCTATAGTACGACATCTAATGTATGATTGCTGTAACCATAAGAGAAAGAAAATGCAGGATCTTGAAAATGATCCCATGTGAATAAAAAAAAATTGTTTTCTTTAAGAGAAAACGAAAAATTACAAACATCTGGAATACAGAGAAGCAATATAGAGAGAGAAAAGACAGATTTCTCTCATTGAAATCCAAGTCATTAAAAATATCCACAATTCCTTTGTCACACCTAGGAGATTATCACACATATTTCTAAGATTACCACATTTATTCCTAGGTCAGGAGAATGGTTTTATTTTTACAAGTATTCATTTGACTAAAGATTTATATTGGTCATCACACTTTGTGTGATTCTAAGTTGAGTCTAGAAATATTTTTCAGTTAGACAATACCGTGTGTATGTGTGTGTGTTAAAGTATCTTCAAAGGAACAAAATTAAAAGTTCAGAAATTTTAAGACTGAAAAATGGGGTTGTTGGATATATATAAAAAGAAGTTGCTATTGCTCATTTAATATCTATTTCTTTTCTTCCTTCCTTTCTTCCTTTCTTCCTTTCTTCCTTCCTTCCTTCCTTCCTTCCTTCCTTCCTTCCTTCCTTCCTTCCTTCCTTCCTTTCTTTCTTTCTTTCTTTCTTTCTTTCTTTCTTTCTTTCTTTCTTTCACTGTATTTTTTTTCCAAGAAGGACATCTATTCTCTCATGAAGAGTTACTTATGAGAGCTTTCCCTTTGGTAAGATTTTTGATCTCTAGGAACTTAAAATATTATTTCATTAAGTAACCTGGGCTTAATTTCTAGCATACAGGTTTCCCATGTTTCTAACAAAACCTGGGAAACTTTTCATTTGTTATCAACATACAACTTACACCTTATTGATGTGTCACATGGCATAATATTTGCTGTTTACAGACCTGTATTTTCACGATGCTCACTAAATATTTAATGATGTGTGTATTTACCTACATAATATCTAAAATTTTTATTTTAAATATTACATTGTTTTTAAATTGTTCTAAATAAGTTAAAATGTACTTTTTTAGCACCAACTTATGGCTGTATGAGCCATATGTGCATGATTTATAAGACATTTTGTTCTTCAAAAAAGAATGCATTAAGTTACTTGATTGATATATTGACTATGAGAGAAAAATCTCTGTGTCTTTGTAAACCATGTGAAGTAAAAAAACTCTAAAACCTGGTCCTTTAGTTTGTAAACTCACATGCGTTATTTCTTGTATGATTCAGTTACTCAGAGAGTAAATCTTCTCTTCAGATTCTGGAAATCTAAATCACCACAAGTTGGTTGGAAGGTTGAGAGGTATGATTATCAAATCAAGAAAATATTCCATTTATGTTTGCCTGTGAATGAAAGTATTGAACTTGTAAGTAGAAAAAAAAATTACTTGCAAAAATGCCAGTGTGTTAATCTCTAAAACCTATTGCTTTGTCACATGACGTAGAAAATGGATTGGACAGATGTAATTACATGAGTAACTTTGAGACTTAGCTGGTTTATCTGTGTAAGAGCAATGAGATCTCTTGTGAATGAAGATCAGCTATGGAATAATCCCTCAGAATTGATCTGAAGATCAGGTAACTTGAATGCTAGTGTTTGTTGGACGTGGAAAGACACCATGAATCAAGGAACAAAGGCAGATTCTAAGAATTGCCTTTCTTCCTGGAGCCTCAAAAACGGCCACAATGACCAATTCTACCTCCTTGATTTTGAGTTAATTTTTACATATGATATGTAATAATGTTTCAATTTTCTTCTTTTATATTTGAAAAGTTGATTTTTTTTAGTTCATTTATGGTCATCCCTCCTTTTGCAAATGTGATATGTTGGCATTCTTGCCAAAATTATTTGTTTGCATAGGTTTGCATTCACTTATGCTGTTTAAGTCTACTCTACTAGCTTGTGAAATTATTTTATATATTGATATTATATTGGTTTGATTACTGTAGCTTTGTTATATTATGCTCACCTTAAGATATGGTAATAGTAACATGACATTCCTCCAATATGCTTTTTCAAGTTCAAGGCTTTTTTTTTATTTGCTTATTTTCCATAATTTTGTGGTCACATATAATATTTTTTTCTATTTATATGAAAAGAGTACCATTGAATATTTAACAGGAATTCTGTTAGATCTGTGTATTTCCTTCATGTATTATATGGACAATAGATTAATAGAAAGTCTGTACACTATACTCCTGAGCTCAAGTTATAAACTTACTTCTTTATTCTCTGACACCGTTCTTGTATAGCTTTCGTTATATATCTTGGTCAAATGTGCTTTTTTGATAATACTTTTCATGTGCCCTTAAATGTTTTTTCTTGGTTTTTCTATTAATTTGTATTAAAACATGGTTACATTGTATATGCTTATATTTCATTATACAAATATGTTGAATTTATTTATTTGGACTATGGTTTTTATTCAAAAGTAAACATATGAGTAAAATGATACTGCATTATTTTAGCTCAGAAGAAAATGAGCACTCAATAGGAAGGAATGCTTGGGAAGATTGCTCAAGAGAGAGAAAAGACAAGTAGATTCATTTTATAATTTACTTTCTCTAACAGAATAAAATTTATAATGTGCTTTGCTTTACAGCAAAATTTGCTTTACAGAACAAAAATTTGCATATTTCATTTTCAAGATAACATTTGTAGTATTTCATGTAAAATTTTCTGACCTCTTTAGATTAAGTCCATAGGGAAGGCTATGAAATTTATAAAATCAAAGTCTTATTTTTAAATACCATTGTTTAAAATGCCATTGTAGCCCATATAAAGCACAGTGTTAATGTTAATTCAATGTTAATCACATTGTCATTGTATGGAGCAGCACTGGTTTATAACAATCACTGTGAAAAACACTTATGTTAATATTTGTCCCACAATTATCTTTCAGCCAAAAACTATTAAATATAGTCCTATAAAAATAATTTATTATTTGTAGGGCAAAATACATTTTAATTATTTCATTTACATAATATTAAACATACATAATGAGTTTCATTATTACATTTTCTTAAACATACTGTAATTATTGTAGCCCATCATTTGCCTCTTATAGGTAGAAATTAAGTTTCTTTTTTTGAGGACAACATATGTTCCTCAGGAAATGACACAGGTTCCAGAAGACACCAGCTGAGTCTGACTTGAAAGCCTACTTCCTCCCTGAGGACTAGCTTTTATGGTATCACAAATATCATGCAATTTCCAAAGTAAGGAAAGAACCAATAGTCTTAACCAGCTATGAAGATCCTCTAAAAAGGGGGGACATCATACTTGGTATTGAAAACCTAATCTAGTACCCAGAGCTGGTGAAGCCAAAGATCTTGAAGGAAAGCCTACAACTATCATCTTACTAAAAAGTATAATTATCATTCCTAACTACATCTTATATACTTGTCCTTTAGCCGATAGATAGGTGTAGTTATAAACCCTCATAAAGGAAATTTCTTTTCACAAAAGACATACACCATTATAGAAAACTCTCAAGAGAGTTTAGAGGTCTGAGGGGTTAGTGGGGAATGGGAATGTCCTGGTGGAGAGAGGGAGTGGGGAGGAGGTATGGGATGTGGAAAGGAAGCGGGGTGGACCAGGAGAGGAATAAAACCTGGAGTGTAAACAAACAAGCAAACACATACATAAATAAAAGATTTAAAAAACTAGAAAACTATAACAGCAAAATGCAGAGTTGTGAAGCCCAGCCCCATTGGATACATCTACAATAAAACTCCTGTACCTAAGTCTCAGGTATCATTTTGGCAGAAAGATGGAAAGAGTCAAAGGAAAAGGAAGTTTGCTGTGAGATTGTGTCTCTTAGCAATATCAAACTATACCCGTGAAGTCTCATCAACATGGCTGCCTAAACACAGCCTGAAGAGAGACAGCACCAAAAGACAATCTAACATGGAAGGAGAAAGCTCATGAGGTGTCAAAGCTAGATGCTCTACAAGCAATGGACAAATGAAGGTTTAAGAAACAATCTTTTTTCCAGGGAAGACTATATACCTGCTGGCTATCCAATACCAAGTAGTTAGCCCTGAGAGCATATGCAAAGTAGTAACATTATATGGATAGAGTAATATATGCATAACAAATTATCATATATAACACAATTAAAGTAAAAATGACCATAAATTTAAGAGAGCAAAGGAGGAGGAATTCATGGAAAGACTTGAGGCAGGAAAAGAAAGAGGAAAAGTAATATCTTTTTGCTTGTGATATTTTATTTTCTTAAAAAAAGAACAAATAACATACTGCTGTAATTTCAGTTTAAAGTCCAGCACAAATACTGTCATAATTTTGGTAAATTCTGTTGCAGAAAAGCTTAGGAACAAATACAGCATTTACATTAAATTAGGAAACCCATTAAATAGAACTGGTGACGTATAAATAAATTGCAATTATATGACACAGAATTCATATTCTACTAACAGAAGTAGAAGCCAGAAGATGTCAAAATTTGGAAATATTATTTATATACATATAGAGGAAATGACCTCAAACTATTATGGAATAATTGATGTTTTATTATTTTCCAAAACAAATCTCATAATTGTAGTAATGAAGCCTTCTCTCTCCTTCTTTGTACAAAGTAGTCTGTGTTTCAGAAATAGTTCAGCTGTAAATTATTACTTTATAATTCAAGATAAATGTATTAAAAGAAAACATCACTGATATTTATAAAGTCACTACTACTAAAATTTTACTGAAATGCCTTAAAATAAGTGGCATTTCACTAAGTCAAAAATAGACTTGAAGAGTCAAACAAATTAAGTAAAATAAATGGAAGCAAAACAAACAGGAAAATTTAGACATGTCTCTGGGAAATCAAAAACAGAACCAAGCAAATTAATTAATTATAGCTTAAGTTTTTTACAGTATTGGAATTAGAAATTCCATGTTTGCTTTGAACTATTGTAAACTGGAAACATTTTTATTCTTTCATAGTTATACATGAATGCATAGTTTATACTGTATCTTCTAAGTCTATCTTCACTATTTAAAATTTTGATGTCAATTAAAATATTCAAAGGCCTGACAGGAAATAATTTCTTTCATGATTTTTACCAATTTATTATTTGTATTTTTGTGTGTATTTTTGTCTGTGTGGATGTTGATTCAGCATGCATATGTGTACAATTTATTATTTGTATTTTTGTGTATGTTTTTGCCTGTGTGGATGTTGATATACCATGCTTTTTGTGTGTGTTTTTGCCTGTGTGGATGTTGATATACCATGCATATGTGTACATATGTTTTTGCCTGTGTGGATGTTGATACACCATGCATATGTATACATATGATGCCTATGGAGGTCAGAAGTGGGCATCAATCAGATCTTTGAAACTGGTGTTAGAGATGGTTGTGAGCCAATATGTGTGGGCCGATAACTGAACCTTGGTCCTCTACAAGAGTAACAAAGACTGTGCTGAGAAACTTACTTAGCCCTCAGTTTCACAAGTTGTATCTTATCAACACATTGAAGAAATATACTCTAATTTGAATTTTAAAAGGTGTTATTTTAAAAGACACTTCACATCACTTTTTCTTACATTTACTGTTCATTGATTTATATGTGTAAATGTACAAATGCTGGTTAGATTTTGTCACTTTCATACTCTAGAGTCTCCTGAGAAGAGGAAACCTCGTTTGTGGAGTTGCCTCCATCAGGTTTTCACGCAGACATGTCTATGGGCAATTTTTTATATACGTTGTTATTTTTTTATTCACTTTATATCAGGATCCCAGCATCCCCTTCTCAGTCTCTCCCTTACAAAAACCTCCCCTATTGCCTCCTCTTCTCCTGAGGGAAGAGGGAATCCTCCTTGAGTACCATCACACTCTAGGACATCTAGTCCCAGCAAGATTAGGAACTTTTGTTCCCCATGAGGCCCAAATAGACAGTACGCCTAGAGAAAAGGGATCCAGTGACAGGGAACAGAAAGAGAACAACCTCTGCTCTACTTGTTAGGGGACCCACTTGAAGATCAAACTGCACATCTGCTACAAATATAAAGAGAGCCTAAGTCCAGACCCTGCATGCTTTTTGGTTGGTGGTTCAGTCTTTGTGAGCCAACATAGACCTAGGTTAGTTGATGATAGGTCTCTTTGTGGTGTCCTTGACTACTGTGGTTCCCTCGGTCCACTCTTCCACAAGATTCTCCAAGCTCCACCTGGTCTTTGGCTTTAGGTTTCTGCATCAGTTTCCATCCATTGCTGGATGAAGCCTTCAGAAGACAGTTATGCTAGTCTCCTGTCTTCAAGCATGGTAGACTATCATTAATAATGTCATGGGTTGACTGCCTGACATGGTGATGGCTGCTTGCTCAGGAAAAATAACATGCTACAATCCACGGGAACAAAGAAGCCAGGTAATAAGAAAGTCCCAAGGGAGTATTCCCAAATCTCACTCAGAGGAGGAAAGTAAAGTGATTGGAGGAGGAATGGAGAGAGGGAACTGGATAGGAGACCAGGTGAGGAGGGGAATGAGGATGCAGATCAAGTATGGAGAGAGATGGAACTAGAGAGGACTGGGAGTGAGAATGAAAACCTCAGAGGTGGCGGGCACCTCTGGGACTACTAGCTGGATACCTGGCACAGGGGAAAATATAGGAAGTCTACGGAGTGACTCTATCTGAGAGATTGAAGTGGCTAGCTCCTGTAGCCAGGTAGGAATTCCAGAGCAGGAAGGGAGATGTCAATCCACCCACGAAATCTTCAACCAGATTTTGTCTATCCTAGAAGATGTGCAGAGTATTTTCTTGACTCTAAATTGCTGTGGGTATGTTCTAAAGTATTGTGGCTGGTATCACCTCTGGATTGGTGTCTCTGGGTTACATTAGAAAGGTAAGTAGGTCATCCTAGGGAGCAAGCCAGATGAGCAAACCCTTTACTCTGGTCACTTAGCCTTGTGTAGCTGTTTTGTTACAACTGAAAGTAAACTGGAATAGTGTGTCGATGTGTATGAGCTCAGAAACCTGAGGCATAGATTCCAATCTCCTACAGTATAGAGTCCTGAGGATAGAACTGAGGTCATCTGGCTTGGCACCAAGCTTGTCTTTTCAGACTGGACCACCTCTCCAGTCTATAATCCTATTTCCTGAACCTATCATTGACTCTATCATCTGGATTATTTTCATGATTTAATAATATATACAAAAATCTGTGATATATGATTTGAATCACTTCAAATATATTGAGGATAAAATATTATAAAAAGTATCAGAGAAGTTTTTATAATTTTTATATTAAAGAGAGGTTTATTGGGAAGCTGCTCTCAGGTGAGTTCACTGGCCCCAAGGATTGAAGCCAGGAGAGTCACCATGGGGAGAGGTGGGGGAGAAAGAAGAGAAAAAAAGGGGAGGAGAGGGGGAAGAGAAAGAAAGGGCATGTACCCAAAGAGAGAAGGGGAAGAGGAGAGAGAGAAAGAGAGAGAGAGAAGGAGAAAGAGAAGAAGGAGAAGGAGAAGGAAAAGAAGAAGGAAAAGAAGAAGGAAAAGAAGAAGAAGAAGAAGAAGAAGAAGAAGAAGAAGAAGAAGAAGAAGGGGAAAGAAGAAGGGGAAAGAAGAAGAAGGGGAAAGAAGAAGAAGGGGAAAGAAGAAGAAAAGAGAAGAGGAGAGAGCTTTTACAAATATTAAAAGATGAAATAACTTACCAAGAATACTATTATCCATAATAGTTTTAGAAATAGATGTAAGTAAAAATCTTAGAGTACAAGTAAAGACAAATTTATTTTCATTATTTTTAAGTGCTTAGAAAATTATCATTAATTTAATTATATTAATTTGTAGCATTTATACAATAATGATTAATAACATTTAGATGTTTTGATATATTTTAAAATTGTTTCATACAATATTTAAATAGCTACCAATTTCAAAAATCCAATGGCTAGTAAATAGAACCATGTTCTATGATTTATAATTTTTATTACTAGCTTAAAATTATAATAATGATATACATACATTGTATCTTGCATATTTATTGATTCATAAAGACATTTTTCTACAGGTAGATTATAACTTTGGGTATATTTCTTCCTATTTTACCTTGTTGTTCTTGTTACCTTTTGCACTTTCAGCAGTAAATCTTTGGCATAGGCAACAATAAAATATATGGCTCCCTCTTATGAACATTCTTTCAGTTCCTGGTAATTTTCTCAGCAAGATTTGCCATTTAGTTTAGAAAAGATTTTCCCTTTCTACCCCACTTTTCTGCTGTCAATTTCCTTCTTAACTAGACTTTCCTTTTTTAGTTTGTTACCTAATAGGTATGAGGGATACACTTTTCCAGTATTTCAGAGAAAATATGTCCTACTCATGCATACTTTTGAGTAATCATTGCATTGGCTTTTGGAACATATTTTAATTAGATATTTTATTTATTTATATTTCAAATGTTATCCTCTTTCCTAGTTTTCCCTCTGCAAACCCCCTTTCCCATCCCCCCTCACCCTGCTTTTATGAGGATGCTCCCTTACTCACCTGCCCACTCCCACCTCAGTGCCCTAGCATTCCTCTACACCGGGGCATCAAGTCATCACAGGACCAAGGGCCTCCCCTCCCATTTTTTTTTTTTAAATCTCAGTACTTATCAGATACTTTCCTATTGATTTTTAACCTTTGTGTCATTGATATCTTTAGGATAACTGTCTGCTTCTTTTTAAAAGCAATATTTTTTTATTTATGTTGAATTCTAACACTTGCTGACTTTTTTGTTTGTTAGTGGGTTGGTTTTTGTTTTGTTTTGCTTTCTGAGGACTGCCTGGGAGTCAGAAGTTTTTTCAATGTGGTGATTTGCATCTTTAATCATTTCTCCTTTTTTTCAGTCATTATTTCAACATATATGACTCAGTAAAAATTACTTGTAATTTTTACTACCCTCCTATAGGAAGTTCCGTTAATATATGTGGAAAAGTCCACTATGCATGCAATTCATAGCCAAGACACTTGTTCTTGTATACTTTCATTAGAAGCTGGCAAGTCCAAAATACATACTTTGTACACCTCTTCTGAAGTTAGGACCTTCTACGTGGTAGCTTTAAACATGAACTGCAAAGCCCATTTCAGAATCCCATGACTACTGGGAGTTGAGGCATTGGCCCTGCAATACACGAAAGACAATGTTTCACAACAATTCTTCAGATATGTGGTGCTTATATATTTTCCCCACTCTCTTTTCTACTATGTTTCTTAAGCCTTAATAGAGATGGTAGAATGTTCTATTTAAGCCTGAAAAGTCAAGCTTCATTTAGTCCTAGCACATTGAATAGCCATGGGTATTTGCATTCATAGTCATTTCTTGAAGGGAATGAAGTTTCTGTGATAAAAGCTGTGAATAGCATTTGTCTGTAGATATAAACATAGACTGGGACAGAGCAGCTTGGCACTATCACAATTTAACTGAACAACAGTATTAAATTCTCCACATACATAACTATTTCTCTCTCCAGTTAATCATGAATCAAGGAGAACCTTTCTGTCAAATGATGAACTATTGGCCATATTCAGATAGAGAGCCTGAAGATTATCCAAGCCTAGATTTACTGTTGAGTAGAAATGCAACTAGAAAAGACACAGAGAAGAGAACAGGAGCCAATATTTATGCAAGGTAAAGAGCAAAGGATGTCGGTAGCTAAAAATCTGCAACAGAGGTGAGAATAAAGAGTAGATAATGTTGCAGAATATGGTATGCTTTGCTTTGTGAATGAAATTCCCTTTGTCTTACATGTTTCTGAGCAGATATACTTCAGAATGATGACTCTAGATACCTACTAGTCATTGACAAGATCTTTTAAATAATATATATTTGCATGATGATTTAAACAGAATCTGCCACTGTAGAGAATAGGATCCATTTATCTTGCTGCAAATTCAGAATTCATCTAAATGTCACTGAGGAAACACTGATTTTATTTGTTTTCTTTGATTTACTCTTTGTGACTTACATGCTTTTTTCGGTAGAAATAGAAGTGAACCACAACAAAGTATATGTTCAGTTTAAAGTTTGTCAGAACCATATGATCATGTCACAAAAGGAAAAACAAGCAGGTAAAACTAATTTTATTAATAGAGTACATATAGCAAATATATTACAGATAATATGAATTAAATAATAAGCATAATAACATTTATTAAGGTGTACCAGTCCTCTTTCCCTTTCTCTCATTGTTTCTTCTCTTTCAAATCTTCTTCAGTATCTCTTTGAGATTGAAGTCACAAAGCAAGAATGTGTAATTTCACACATTCCTGTAGTGACACAAACTGAGCCCATTAAAATCCAGGTTTATGATTGTAGTTTACAGGGGAGTTAGGTTCTCTCTCACAATAGGAAATCAGGAAGGAAGACTGATATTTCTTTGGAAAATTGTAACAGTTTGGAAATCTCTGTCTACAGAGGTTCTAAGAAATAGGATGGATCTATTCACAAAGCTAATTACCTGGGTTTGATTCTCAGCACCCACATTGCAGTGCACAACTGTCTGTAATTCCTGTCCCAGATCTGAAAATGTCTGACAACCTCCAGGGCTATTGTGTTCACATTGTGCCAAAACATTCCTGAAGGCAAAATACCAACTAATATAAAAAAAGGGGAGTGCATTGAGTGTGATTGTCTAAAGTGTGATTCATAGAGTCTTCTCACTTTGTTTCTGCTTAGTTTAGCCTAAACTGAAGCCCTGTCATTTTAGATCAGTTTGCCAGGGTTCACAGTTCTAGGTCCTTTGAAATTCATTGTCTTTGACTTCTGATACACTGCTTTTCGAGAGTTAACCCACACTTATTTTTTTCCCCTGTAATTCATGGCAGCTGCCTAATCTCTTTTCTAAGGTCAGCACTTAGACTGGATTACATCTCATTCAGGATAACTTCACCTAACCTTTAAAGATTCAGTGTTCAGATGCTATTATGGGTTAGGGAGTTTTACGTGTGGGTTTTAGAAATCTATGGTTCAGCACATTGGGGCTTATAATAGCAAAGAAACATGTTGATAGACATTCTCACCATGCCTTGTTTTTGGAGTTGCTGAAAACTAATGTCCTTAAATATGTTCATTTGATTAAAAAGGTAAATGTATTGTACAAAGTACTGAAAATCATGGTCTGCCAGATAATGTTCCATCATTCATGTACATTGTAACATTAAAGCCAAAACACTGAAACTAAGCTCTCTGTTAGTGTAAGGAACATACACTAGAAAAAAAAAGAAGTGTTTCCGTAAATGTGAGGAGAATGGTTGAACTATGAATGGTATTTCCTTGACATAAGCCATTCAGCAGAACAAGTGTACAGAAAGTAAGTGACTATAAGTCAAAGACCTTGTCTGTAACTATGTTATAAATGTATTCATTTCACAGGAAGTTGTTAAGAATATTCTATGGCTGTTTTGGTATTGTTTCAAGTAATGGTGATGGATGAAAAAGAAATAATAGTTTATGCCCCAATACTGTTGTTGAACCTAATAAATATCCAAAATGTAATGCCTCTCTTATTTTGTGATTTAATGGACTTTGACACTTTTTAGAAATACCATTATTGAGAAATAATATTCATATCCTGAATGATAGCTCCACTTAAATTGTGCCAGTCAATGAGACTGACAGTTACATATGCCTATTAAACCACCATGCTGAATACAGATTGCATCCAGAGCTCCCAAAAGATTCCTCATGCCTCTTTGCTGTTCATCATCCCATGGCTTCAGGCTTCATTGAGGGACTAGATAGTTGTTTATCATTTTAGATTAGTTTGTACTTTATGTAAATGAGGTCAGACAGGTTCCGTTCTTCTGCTTCTGCCTTCTTTCACCTAGAATAAGGACTGAGATCCATCCACTTCTTTATAAGAAGTTTATTTCCATTAAAATCACAGAATGATAATAGGATATGTAGGTTTACTGCAATGTGTTTAGTCAAATGTTAATGGGCATTTAGATTTTCATACTTATTATACATTGTTAATAAAGATACAACAAACACACATGTATAAGTCTTTATTTAGATATTTGACCTAACTTATCTTGGTAAAGATGTGGAAAATCTGAGCAATGTTCAAGTTGCATTTTCACCTTTGAATGATTCAGAAATCAAATTTTGAAACAGTTTTTCATGAGTTCATTGGTGTGGGGCAAAAATGGGGTCCCCAGTATGCTTGGGGCTAGGGCTGCTAGGCAAGGCTGGAGTTGGGGAAGTTGGACTACTCACACTCCCACAGAACCACTGGGCAGATATCAGGCTATGAGAAACCTAAGGACCCTGCTCCCGGGGTGGAGAAGAGGGCTCCGGCTGATTCCTGAAGGGACAAGAGTCCTAGGGTGGCTTGGGTTAGTGGAATCTGTGGCTGGAACACAGGGAGACTTCATAGAGGGAGGTTAGGGGAGCAAGAGAGCAAGAGTAAGAGCAAGAGAATAAGGGGTAAGAGAGAGAAGAGGGGCCTAGCAGCTCCTTCTATAGCAGACTGGGCTCTACTGGCTGTTACCAGGTAACTGTGGGAGTGGAGTCCAGACAGAATACCAGGAGCTTGGGGTATTGCCTATATGACTGATGACTGATGGCCTCATACCTCTCTGCAGGTGTTGGGAGTGCTGTGGGAAGCTGTAGCTGTGACAGGAGCCAGGGGCCTAGGAGGCATGGCTGAACACCTGCAGTCCCTTGGTGTCACCAGGGTTCCAGGCCTGTGCTCGACCAGGGACCAGGCTATGTATGCATAGCTCCCCTCCCCACACATTGGTACACATTTCTACCTAACAGCTAGTCCATATTCCAGCTCAACTATTTCCTATCATTTTTTTATTGAAAAAAAGTCTACTTTAATCTTATTCTTATGATTAAACTATAATCGTGTCTTTTTGTTATACATTGACTTGTAAAGTTTATTCATATATTCTGGATATTAACTAATATGACTATTTATATTCAAATATTTATTCTGTTTCATACATTTCTTTATTACTTCATTAATAATCACCCCATAAGGAACTGATTGTTCTATTTTGGGAAAGTTTCATATATGATATGCCTTTTTAGTAGTGTCTTGATTTTTTCTGAGTTAGTATATTTTTTCAGTAATACATATCTTCGACCCATGTCACACTGGTATGAAAACATTGCTTCCATAGTAAGTGTGTATATTGCCAAGTACGTACCTTCTTTTTTGATCCACAATGTCTTTGTCATTCAGGAATCTGTGATTTTACTTGAGAATCTGACAATTAAATTTTATGCCAAAAGGTCATTGGGATTACAGTGAATCTGTAGCTCGTTTTGTGAGTATGTTTTTTTTTTTTTTTTTTTTTTTTTTTT
>JADRCC010159847.1:0-11410 GCA_019843855.1 Hylomyscus alleni | reverse complement strand
AAAAAAACCAAAAAGCCAGGCGGTGGTGGCGCACGCTTTTAATCCCAGCACTTGGGAGGCAGAGGCAGACAGATTTCTGAATTCGAGGCCAGCCTGGTCTACAGAGTGAGTTCCAGGACAACCAAGGCTATACAGAGAAACCATATCTTGAAAAACAAAAACAAAAAACAAAAAAAAAAAACAAATAAAATATTAGAGCAGTTAATGAACATTATTAATAATGTTAAGTACAACTTTGCAAACCTTTTGATAGTACTTTAAAAGTATTCAAATTTGTTGCCAAGGCAAAAGATGATGGAGAATACTGTCACAGATAAAGGGTATTTTCTCTGAGTCCTAGTTACTTTTTGCTTTCAAATTACACAAACCTGCAGTCACCAAAAAAGAGGGATCTCAACTGAAGCACTACCTAGTTTAGACTGGCTTATGGAATTTCTTGCTTTCTGATGATATGAGAGGACCCAGTCCATTGAGGGCGGTACCATTCCTGGGGTAATGGGTGTATATGGGATGGATCCCCAGGTGGGGCAGTCTCTGGATGGCCTTTTCTTCAGTCTCTGCTCCACAGTACACCATGGACAGACCCATGGCTCTGCATATGTGGCAGAGGATGGGCTTGCTGGACGTCAGTGGGAAGAGCAGCCCTTGAGCCTGAGGGGGGTTTGATGCCCCAGTGTAGAGAGATGACAGAGCAGGAAGGCAAGAGTGGGTGGGTGAGTAGATGAGCACCCTCATAGAGGCAGGGGGAGGGGGAACCAGATAGGGGGTTTCCAAGGGGGTGACCTGAAAAAGGGGAAAACATTTGAAATGCAAATAAAGAAAATATCCAATTAAAAAAGATTAAAAAATAAATAAAACAGAAAGCAGAATAAAGCAAGGACTGCAAGCCGATATTGCAGCTTTCTTCCATGGACCCTGCTTCAAGCTTCTGTCTTGAATTCCTGCCTTGGCTTCCCTCAATAGAATGTACCCTTTGTTCTCAAACCAGAAATCAAAAATCAGATTTATCAGAAATCAAACCAGAACAGCTGGTTTTATTTTTTCTTTGCAGATAATGCTACTACTGAAAAAGAAAGATAGGTTATGAATAATATGAGAGATCCCAAAATAGGCTTCAATCAGAGATATTTCATTTGATAAGTTTATAAGGAATTAGAGGAAATATCATTTGGTATTTATTTCATCTATAATCTTGAAGAAGTGTCTCAATCTTGCTCTCTAATTTGTGCCTTTAGAAATAAAGCACCGTAATTGTGGGAATTATCCCTTTGTTGCATGCAGAATTTTCTCAATGAGCTTGCTTTATAGGCAGAAAATGTAGAATATCTTTATAGTTCATAATTTACATAGCAATACATGTGTTTGCAAGGATAGAACAAGCTCTACAAGAAGCATTTTGGTGTATGTGGAGAGCTGTAGGCTATAAACTAGTGACATAATTTTTTTGTTTGTTTGTTTTTTGGTAAAAAAATCATTATTTTTCTGTGGACACCTGGAACAATTTCTTAAAATTGCAGTAGTAACAGCAGAAAAGTTGACTATAATGGCAATTGAGATTATATTTCATAGATTCATCCAGATAGCTCAATATGGGTAATTTTTATGTTATATTGTAGAACAATATATTTAAATGTTTAAAAAACACTTAAAATACATCAGCTTTCCATATAGTGGTACTCATATATCTATTGCCTATTTATCATTCTAATTATTGGCTATTATTCTTTAAATCTTATTTGTTTATTTATTTTTATTTATTATTAGGTTTAGTAACACTCTTTCTGTAGTTGACATAATTGCATGTATGTCATGGGTCATTTAATTAATCTTCATCAACAATTCTGCAGTAGTATGCATCTCTGTGTACTATGGCTTGCCCTTTGAGGTGCTGTACTCAAATCCAGGCCCAAAGCATGCAGTGAACTAGCTATTTTTGACAGGTTAATTATGGGCTTAAAGGGTTGCATGGAGTTAGTAGGATAGGGATGTATGGAGCAGCAACATAGATCACAGCCTTCTTGTAACAAAACCTTTCATGTTTGCCTGTATGCTTCGACATGTACACTTGTGCATCTATACTTTCATTTGAAGGTTACAGGGAATAAAAGATCATACCTTCAGGCTGGGACCTATAATTTGGTATTGAATAATTGCAGCTGATTAGTAAGTCATAGGTTTTGGAAGCCTGCCAGACTGAGGGTAATTTGTATCCTACATGCACCCATAGAAACTTTTGAGGAAGAATTTCAAAAATAAATGATAAAAGGGCCAGACAATACTGCCAGTTAATATCAGCATCACATAGTTTTAAAGAAATATTTTTTTTTTTTCAGAATGTGGATCTTCCTTGTCAGGGTTGAAATGAGGTGATCTGGAAAAATAAGTATATAAACACCTTCCTTTCTGGGAGCAGAGGTTGCCTACAGCAGTGTCCTTATTTGCATTTTTGAAGGCTTAAGGAAGGAAATAAAGATAACATTTCCTCAAGGGATTCTTCTGGGAAAGCTGAACTTAAAATAGAAGTGAGATGTGCTTCCTGTTTCTTGGGGTCTGTCATATTAGGGAAATCCCTTTTTGATGGATGAGGAACTTTGTTTTCACTTTTTCACAGAAGCTGGAGAGGTTCAACTCTTTTCTATTTTAATAATAGTTAATGATGGGTCCATGTAAGATGTACCCAATTTAGACTTAGAGACATGATGCAGTGGCCTGAAAACTTTGTAGAATTCTCATAAACACCAGGCTATAAGAGCAGTGATTTTTGTTTACAGAAAATCAATATCAGAAACAAGTCGATATCATATATATATATATATATATTTTACTATATAAAAAAATTACAAAACCAAAACATATCTTTATGTGTTAGATTTCTAATTTTTGTAGTTGTTTCTAGAAGTTAAATGACAACACAAAAGCAACAAATGCCATAGGCTTTTCATGGAAGATCTTTCAACAGTGCTTATCTGTATGATATATATATATGATATATATATATATATATATCATATATATATCAACCAATTCTTAATATAGGTTGCTGTATATTGCCTTGTAATATTACAGAAATACTTGAGACCACTTGGTCCTTGTTGAGACCAATCTCAGCTCTTTGAAATGTCGAACTTACGGTGGACAGTGAAAGTTTGGTTATACTGCAGAATTCCGTTTGAGTCAGATCTACTTCATATATTGTGCTAACAACAGAAGTTCTATGAGAAAAATAATCCTTTAGAGATGAGCACTGTTGAAAGATCTTCCTTGAAAAGCCTATGGCATTTGTTGCTTTTGTGTTGTCATTTAACTTCTAGAAACAACAACAAAAATTAGAAATCTAACACATAAAGATGCGTTTTGGTTTTGTAATTTTTTTATATAGTAAAAAAAATAGTTACTACTCATTAAATTCTTATAACAACTCAAATACTGAATTATATCACACTGGAATCCTCAGAATTGCCCCAGGAAGTTAATGTTGCTACTGTTTCACATTTTCAAATAAGGAGTAAAGAAAATGTTTATAGATTGTCATGAACAAGGAAGCGAAAGTCTAAGTTCAGGCAGGCTAAATATACCTCAGTACTTTAACTTTCTCTCTTTCCATTAATTGCAAAGCTTGAAACTTGAGAGACTTCACTGAAAGCCTCTAATTTTTGTCTCTCTTAAATTTTATGTAATCTGATAACTGGGGCTTACATTTATTCTGGAACAGGAGAATCTGATGGGTAGCCATGGGCCTTGAGATACATTACAGGAAACATTGTCTGTTCAAAGTTAGGATCCCTAAAGACAAATGTGACTGTTCTTAGTTCTTTATTGACTAAACTACCCAGAAGCACCTTTGCTAATGGCAGTTCCATGTCAACAGTTGTGACTAGGTGAGCATCTGCAACTTTGTTTCTTGTTTTCTTCTTGTTTTGAGTTTAATCAAGATAGCTAAAGATTTTTAGTCAGTGAAACTCATACAGAATGGTACCTTTCTACAAAGTCACTGTATCTAAAATACTCATGCATTTCGTCTTAGAAAATATTTGGTCTCCTTTAGCCAGAAAGTGCTAATGGACAGCACTTCTGTATGTGATGGAACAGTGGAAGTCTCTCTAGCAGCACAGAAGAGTGAAAGTTGTTCAGGGGAGGAAAACTGTGACATTCCAGCTAGGGCATTTTTCTTTCTATTTTTGATCAACTTATACATGATTATTCATGACCCTATAAGAGTGAATTGAACAAATGAACGACCTTTAATTTGAAAACCCTCAATTCAGTGCTGTTAAACAATGTTGCAGCCTTTATTGTTTGAGTATTTTAGTTACTTCTCCATTGCTGTAATAAAACAGCATGGCTAAGGTGCTTACAAAATAAAGGGTTTAATTGGGTTTACGGTTTCAGGAGGAGACAGTTAGATGGCAGAACAAAGGTATAGTAATAACAATAATCCTTCCCCAAAGTTCCACCAACTGAGGACCAAGTACTCAAACAAATGAGCATATGGTGTCCATTTGGATTCAAACTGCCCCATGAAGTGTGTTCTTATGGAATTTAAGAGGCTCATGTCACCAACATATATGCTGACAGTATAGATATCAGTGCTATTATATGACGTTATAGGTAAGGGAATGAAGTTTCTTTATTTAAAGGCATTGTAGTAAAAATAATATTTTAATAGTAAAATTGTAGACACTATTAAGATTTGATTTGCATATTAGGAAGTAGACCATGCATGCATAAAGGTAAACATTGTGAGATCACTAATTCTTTTAACACTGCAATAAGCTACATCTTACCTAGGTTATAAATGTGTGTGTGTGTGCATGTATGTGTGTGTATGGGTGTGTCTAACTGGCATGTCAACAGTGTTAATAGCATGCTTATTCAGAACAATTACTCTGGCAGATACAGAACATGTAGTAACTACTACTCCTCCCCCAGCAATGCATGAGGAACCCAACAAAACTTAAACAAAACCAGAAAAAAAAACAAGTCCCTCAAAAGTACAATTACCTTGAGAGAAATTTTGTCACCAATGTTTTTCTAGGTCCACTTATGGAAATTAAATGAAATACTCTCAAACAAGTGTTCCAAATTGGTGATATCTAATTTGAAAACTATGAATTTAAAATGTTTTTTTAAAGTTTTATTGTATTATGATGAGAAAAGTTAGATGATTTTAATTTATCTGAATTTGTTAACATTTAAAAACATATTGTAAGTAAAAAGAATTAAACCACATTCTTGTTTTCCTTTTGTACCCCAACCTCTCCCAGAGACCCCCATTCAATACCTACAATATCCTTTTTGTCATATTCTTTAAAATTTATAAAATACTATAACAATAAAAATGAGTATTATAAGAGTTGTTTGATATAAGAGTATATAACAGTCTTATGTAGATGCTTGTCTATGGCAATACTGAAAATATATACGTTTTTCTCAATATAAATTTTAAAAAACTCCTAAAGTACTAACTGTATATTTCAAATTAATACATCATTACTAGTATTTTCTTTCTTTTTTATTTTATTTTATTTTATTTATTTATTTATTTATTTATTTATTTATTTTTTTTGAGACAGGTTTCTCTGTATAGCCCTGGCTGATCTGGAACTCACTCTGTAGACCAGGCTGGCCTCGAACTCAGAAATACACCTGCCTCTGCCTCCCAAGTGCTGGGATTAAAGGTGTGTGCCACCACTGCTCAGCCTAATATTTTCTTAAATGAGCATAAATATATAAAGTCTTCTTGTTTGTTTGTTTGTTTTGTATTTAGTAGAACTTAAAATCTTGGCTCTTACTGTGGTAACTTGATACAAGAGTTACAAATGTCAAGCAAAGCATTCATTCTCACTCTTTGTTGTTTTCTTATAAGCCCCCTCCCAATTTAATTGTCAGCATTTCTTTCAGGTATATAAATACTTTTAAGCTGTTCTGAAAACCATAGTATAATGTAAAAACATGAAATAAACAATACTACTAATAGAGAGGCTGAGATAGGAGAAGCAAGATCTTAAGACCATTATGTTGTACACAGCATGACACTGTCAGGGACAAACAAGCTGAAAGTATATATGGATTGTATAATATTGGACCTATTTCTCCAATTACCAAATGAGAGATACCATTGGATGACAGTCAATAAATTTCTAATTCCTCATATTTTGGATTTCAATCAATTAGGATATGTTGGTAATATTACTTTTCATATTAAGAAAAGAAGATATTAAGAAAAAGTAATTAAGATATTAAGATATTAAGATATTAAGAAAAAGTAATTTTTACTTCCTGTTGCTTTTGTTGTAAGAGGTGGAATTAGATTTGTGTGGATTTGTTGAAAGATTACTTTCTTGCTTCTTCTAGGGTGTAGTTTTGCTCCTTATGTTGATGTTTTCCATCTATTATCCTTTGTAGGGCTAGATTTGTGGAAAGATATTGTGTAAATTTTGTTTTGTCATGGAATATCTTGTTTTCTTCTATCTACGGTAATTGAGAGTTTTGCTGGGTATAGGAGCCTGGGCTCGCATTTGTGTTCTTGTAGGGTCTGTATGACATCTACCCAGGATCTTCTAGCTTTCATAGTCTCTGGCAAGAAGTCTGACGTAATTCTGATAGGCCTGCCTTTATGTTACTTGACCTTTTTCCCTTACTGCTTTTAAAATTCTTTGTTTAGTGCATTTGGTGTTTTGACTATTATGTACCAGGAGGAATTTCTCTTCTGGTCCAGTCTATTTGGAGTTCTGTAGGCTTCTTGAATGTTCATGGGCATCTCTTTCTTTAGGTTAGGGAAGTTTTCTTCTATAATTTTGTTGAAGATATTTACTAGTCCATTACCATGGGAGTCTTCACTCTCTTCTATACCTATTATTCTTAGGTTTGGTCTTCTCATTGCATCCTGGATTTCCTGGATGTTCTGGTTAGGAGCTTTTTGCTTTTTGCATTTTCTTTGACTGTTGTGTCAATGTTTTCTATGGTGTCTTCTGCCCCTGAGATTCTCTCTATCTCTTGTATTCTGTTGGTGATGTTTGCATCTATGACTCCTGATTTCCTAGGTTTTCTATCACCAGGGTTATCTCTCTTTCTGATTTCTTTATTGTTTCTATTTCCATTTTTAGATTCTAGATGGTTTTGTTCATTTCCTTCACCTGTTTGATTGTGTTTTCCTGTAGTTCTTTAAGGGATTTTTGTGTTTCCTCTTGAAGGACTTCCTGCTCTTTACCTGTGTTCTCCTGTATTTCTTTGAGGGTGCTATTTATGTCTTTCTTAAAATACTGTATCATTATCATGATAAGTGATTTTAGATCTGAATCTTGCTTTTCTGGTGTGATGGTGTGTCCAGGACTTGCCATGGTGTGAGTATTGTGTTCTGATGATACCAAGTAACCTTGGTTTGTGTTGCTTATATTCTTACACTTGCCTCCTGCCAGCTGGTTATGTCTGGTCCTACCTGCCCTTGCTGAATCTGACTGGATCCTGCTTTTCCTGTTATCCTGGTTGTGTCAGAACTCCTCAGAGTCAAGTTGTCTCTGTGATCCTGTGATTCTGGGATCCTGTGACCCTGGGCTTGTTAGAGCACCTGGGAGTCGAGCTTCCTCTGGGTGTTTTGGGAATGACTACAGTTTGCACACAAGGTCTGCTCAGGACACCAGCTGGCCCAGACAGACCTGAAGGAACCACTGGGCTGGTGGAGTTCCTATATGCCTCGTCCTGCTGGTACCAGTTACTCCCGGTGTTGGGACAGATGTTATGTCCTCCTCAACTCTGATCCTGAGCGTGTTCGAATTTAAAATGCTTTAACTGAAATATCTGAAGCACCAACACTGCAAGTGAAAACCCCCAGAAATGAAATTTTATTTCATGTAAACATATTTTAAATAATGTTTAAAATAGCATGTAGGTTGTATGTATTAGTACCTTGTTAAATGGTAAAGTTTGTGGTTTAGATTTTGGTTTATTTCCATAATAGTCCATGTATTTTGTGTCATTTCTAATTAACCTCACTTTGATTTGGATCTTGAATTAAGTAAGATACCTCATATTAACCTATCCCAAAAGAAAAATGTCAGAGTCCAATTGTTGCTATTAGTGACACTTATTATGTGTATGTATTTCACATGCAGATCCAGCCACATTTTCTATATAAGTCATTTTCAGCTCTTTCTTGTCAAAACACATTTTATAATCAGTAAGAGGCTTTGCTCAAACCAGTTCATTTCCTAGTTAAAGGATTCTGTTGAGTGCAAGTATTTCTGCACAGAACATAGTGACAGTTAGGAGATTTGGTTTCATTTGAAATTTTAGCCATGGCATGTGTATCCTGTGCTTTCTCACCAGCTACTTTAGAACTTCTTTTCTTCAAATCAGAATTATGATTGATCTCCAAAAGTTGTGACTATCAGACATTAAATGGCACTGGGTTTTGAAATGTGCTAGATCTAAAGGCAATTAGAATGTTCACAGGACAAGCATTGTTTATTAAACAACTCACATTGTGCTGTGTCTCAGCATAATGCTGTATTTGTCTGAAATAGGAATATTTTAGTAAAGTAAGATAATTATATACTAAGATTTGTGAAGATAACATAGTTCAATTGCTGGTGAAAATTAATAATCCTATTGTAAAATGGCTTTTTTCCTTCATATTGTAAGAATATATCTATTACATTTACATTAAATGTCAAATGTCCTTCTACTCTCTTTTTAAGATATATGATTAAATTTCTGTTTCATATACAAACTTAACTTATATAGATAAATATACTATGTTTAAGTGTTTTGACTCCCATAATTGCATTCATCCTAAATTAATATTATATGATGTTACAAGAATGTTTAGCAGTGACATGAAATTTAGTCTTCTGTTTCAAGAAACCATTGGTAGGAGACAATCATAAGAGAAGAAGATATTAATATCAAATAATAGGGAGGAAGATTTAGGAAATGAAGTTCAGGCAGGGGAAAAAAGTGAGAATAGGTTAAAATAAAAGTTGTTTACAGTAACTCTGGAAACTCAGAACATTCTGTTTCAAGAAAAGAAATAAGCTGTAACTTTGTATTAAAGAGCAGGACAAAGGTGTGAGTCCATGCAAACATTGAGTATGGTTTCTTAACAACATCAGATCTGAGTCTAGTCATAAATATTCCTATGAGTCAAACACTAACGAAAGTTATTTCTTTCAAGTTGATAAGATACAATATATTACCCACCCTTGGGCATCCATGCTTAGTGCATTGTTTTCTTAGATACTATTCCCTTCTACATTCTTAAAGTGATAAAAAAAATATTTTTTCCACTGAATTTAGTAGAAACAATAATTTCCGTGCCATACTCTTCTTGGCAATGGCTGACCATTATACGTAAAGAAAATCTGGCTTACACACTTGAAAATATTGTCACTTTATGTTTCTCCCAGGTGCTAAAGTTCTAGTTAGAATAAATGCTAAGCTAGGGGCAGCCTGTGAGTGTAAATGCTGTGCACAGCAGTGAGTTCTGCTCTTCTCACAGCTTCCGCGTTGATGGGATGACATTAAGACTCAGGACTTAAACAAATGAAATATAATGTGTTGAAACTGTTCAAACATTTAACAGACTTTTCTCCAAATGTATTGAGTGGGAAGTCACTTTGCACACATTTAAAACTCTCTCCTTGCCTTTTAGTTTCAGTGAGATTTCCCACTATAAAAATGCTCTAAAAATTTGAAGTTAGACCAGATGTCTTTTAAGAGCCCTTCTGGTTCTAAAATTATGATGCAGCAATCTTGTAGAACTTGGTGATTTCATGCTACTGGCACAACAGCTGAGCGGCCTACAGTGCCAGGCAACCCTCACAGAGCTTCTCAACACCCCTTTCATCTTCAGCCTCAGTTGCCACCTCTCTGCCCATCTGTGTAACATTCCTAGGCCAGGTTTGTCTTGCTTTCAAGGTTGTTCTTTCAGAGAACTGTGCACCCTGGGCTCAATTTCCTCCCATCTCTTCCCATTTGTCATACAGTACCACACTATTACTATTCACCAGTATTCTATTTTCTGCATCTGTGTGATGGTTTAGGCAGAAGTTAGTAAGTTGATATATCTAAACAAATCTGGAGCTCCTTCAAGTCACTCATGATATAATATTTTCCTCGCATTTTAAAATGATTATGAAAGATGAAAACACAAGCACATTTTTCAGGATACATGAAAATTGTATGGAGCACAGACTCATAACAGTAGTGTTAGGACTTGGCTCTGCTTATCCATTTATGCCTTGTCTCTGGCTGCTACACATGCAGAGCTGAGTCACTGCAACAGAGACCATGTGGCCCACATTGCCTAAAATAATTATCTGGGTCATCACAGAAAACCTTTTATGATTTCATATTGAGACTTTCATTCTGTCTCAGTGCCCCTTGGCTTCTTAAAATACTGTCTCTTCTAATGATGAAGATTCTTAACAGAAATAAAGCATTGTTCTCTTGCATTTTATGAACCTGTTCTCTTCAGGATGTTCAGAGTAAACTGCATTCTTTCATAAGCGAACTTTCATTATCTTTGTCCTGCTTACCAGCAGATAATTGTCCATCTGGTAAGATTTCTTACTTATGCCAAGCTTTCTAGATCTTAAGAACAATTGCTGTCTGACCTCTGAGAATATTACTTGTAGAAATAAGAAACACAGAATCAATATCAAAATGTGGAAAATATTAAAACAGATAAATCCCCCATAGATTAAATGCTTGGTGGTGCACAGTTTTAATCCCAGCACCTTGGAGTCAAAGACAGAGAGATTGCTATGTTTGAGCCAGCCTGGTCTGTAAAGAGAGTTCCAGGATTGGAATTTGTCCAAAAGTCAAAACAAATAAACAAGAAAGTGCCTTCAGGGCAAGTTTCCTCTGATCCATCTTCATTACTTTCAGATATAAGTTTACAATAACTTATTCAGAACAGTATTCATAGAAACACTTCTATTTTTTTTAAAGAGGAAGTTTTTTGTTTGTTTCTTCAAAAGAAATCATAGAAAGATTATTCTCTCTCTCTCTCTCTCTCTCTGTGTGTGTGTGTGTGTGTGTGTGTGTGTTGTGTGTGTGTAGTTTCCAATTAAGACATAGTTCAACATTCGTTGAAGAAATTTTAGTTTAGAAATATAATTTCAAAAATCTAGGGAGGTAGTTTAACTGTCTTGGTCTTATGTAAAGTGTCTACAACTCTCAGTAAGACATTTTTTATCCATAATTCTAGCACTTGGGAGATAAAGACAAGCACATCTTTGGATTTTTTAGTTTGCTGAAGCAAATCACTAAGGTCCAGGTTCAACAAGAGACCTTCTCTCATGAAATAAGATGGGCAGGAATACAGAAAGATACCCAATGTCTTCCAATGATCTGGATACCCACAGGCACACACACACACACACACACACACACACACACACACACACAC